>JASTWF010000100.1:196779-244117 GCA_030390025.1 Squalus acanthias
GAGCTGAGGATATTAGGTGGGGTGGGGAGGAGCTGAGGATATTAGGTGGGGTGGGGAGGAGCTGAGGATATTAGGTGGGGTGGGGAGGAGCTGAGGATATTAGGTGGGGTGGGGAGGAGCTGAGGATATTAGGTGGGGTGGGGAGGAGCTGAGGATATTAGGTGGGGTGGGGAGGAGCTGAGGATATTAGGTGGGGTGGGGAGGAGCTGAGGATATTAGGTGGGGTGGGGAGGAGCTGAGGATATTAGGTGGGTGGGGAGGAGCTGAGGATATTAGGTGGGGTGGGGAGGAGCTGAGGATATTAGGTGGGGTGGGGAGGAGCTGAGGATATTAGGTGGGGTGGGGAGGAGCTGAGGATATTAGGTGGGGTGGGGAGGAGCTGAGGATATTAGGTGGGGTGGGGAGGAGCTGAGGATATTAGGTGGGGTGGGGAGGAGCTGAGGATATTAGGTGGGGTGGGGAGGAGCTGAGGATATTAGGTGGGGTGGGGAGGAGCTGAGGATATTAGGTGGGGTGGGGAGGAGCTGAGGATATTAGGTGGGGTGGGGAGGAGCTGAGGATATTAGGTGGGGTGGGGAGGAGCTGAGGATATTAGGTGGGGTGGGGAGGAGCTGAGGATATTAGGTGGGGTGGGGAGGAGCTGAGGATATTAGGTGGGGTGGGGAGGAGCTGAGGATATTAGGTGGGTGGGGAGGAGCTGAGGATATTAGGTGGGGTGGGGAGGAGCTGAGGATATTAGGTGGGGTGGGGAGGAGCTGAGAATATTTGTGGGGTGTAGAGGAGCTGAGAATATTAGGTGGGGTGGGGAGGAGCTGAGGATATTTGGTGGGGTGGGGAGGAGCTGAGGATTTTAGTTGGGGTGGGGAGGAGCTGAGGATATTTGGTGGCATGGGAGGAGCTGAGGATATCAGGTTTGGTGGGGAGGAGCTGAGGATATTAGGTTTGGTGGGGCAGAGCTGATGATATTAGTTGCATTGGGGAGGAGCTGAGGATATTAGGTGGGGTGGGGAGGAGCTGAGGATATTAGGTGGGGTGGGGAGGAGCTGAGGATATTAGGTGGGGTGGGGAGGAGCTGAGCATATTAGGTGGTGTGGGGAGGAGCTGAGGATATTAGGTGGGGCGGGGAGGAGCTGAGGATATTAGGTGGGATGGGGAGGAGCTGAGGATATTGGTGGGGTGGGGAGGAGCTGAGGATATAAGGTGGTTAGGGGAGGAGCTGAGGATATTAGGTGGGGTGGGGAGGAGCTGAGGATATTAGGTGGGGTGGGGAGGAGCTGAGGATATTAGGTGTGGTGGGGAGGAGCTGAGGATATTAGGTGGGGTGGGGAGGAGCTGAGGATATTAGGTGGGGTGGGGAGGAGCTGAGGATATTAGGTGGGGTGGGGAGGAGCTGAGGATATTAGGTGGGGTGGGGAGGAGCTGAGGATATTAGGTGGGGTGGGGAGGAGCTGAGGATATTAGGTGGGTGGGGAGGAGCTGAGGATATTAGGTGGGGTGGGGAGGAGCTGAGGATATTAGGTGGTGGGGAGGAGCTGAGGATATTAGGTGGGGTGGGGAGGAGCTGAGGATATTAGGTGGGGTGGGGAGGAGCTGAGGATATTAGGTGGGGTGGGGAGGAGCTGAGGATATTAGGTGGGGTGGGGAGGAGCTGAGGATATTAGGTGGGGTGGGGAGGAGCTGAGGATATTAGGTGGGGTGGGGAGGAGCTGAGGATATTAGGTGGGGTGGGGAGGAGCTGAGGATATTAGGTGGGGTGGGGAGGAGCTGAGGATATTAGGTGGGGTGGGGAGGAGCTGAGGATATTAGGTGGGTGGGGAGGAGCTGAGGATATTAGGTGGGGTGGGGAGGAGCTGAGGATATTAGGTGGGGTGGGGAGGAGCTGAGGATATTAGGTGGGGTGGGGAGGAGCTGAGGATATTAGGTGGGTGGGGAGGAGCTGAGGATATTAGGTGGGTGGGGAGGAGCTGAGGATATTAGGTGGGGTGGGAGGAGCTGAGGATATTAGGTGGGGTGGGGAGGAGCTGAGGATATTAGGTGGGGTGGGGAGGAGCTGAGGATATTAGGTGGGGTGGGGAGGAGCTGAGGATATTAGGTGGGGTGGGGAGGAGCTGAGGATATTAGGTGGGGTGGGGAGGAGCTGAGGATATTAGGTGGGTGGGGAGGAGCTGAGGATATTAGGTGGGGTGGGGAGGAGCTGAGGATATTAGGTGGGTGGGGAGGAGCTGAGGATATTAGGTGGGGTGGGAGGAGCTGAGGATATTAGGTGGGGTGGGGAGGAGCTGAGGATATTAGGTGGGTGGGGAGGAGCTGAGGATATTAGGTGGGGTGGGGAGGAGCTGAGGATATTAGGTGGGGTGGGGAGGAGCTGAGGATATTAGGTGGGGTGGGGAGGAGCTGAGGATATTAGGTGGGGTGGGGAGGAGCTGAGGATATTAGGTGGGGTGGGAGGAGCTGAGGATATTAGGTGGGGTGGGGAGGAGCTGAGGATATTAGGTGGGGTGGGGAGGAGCTGAGGATATTAGGTGGGGTGGGGAGGAGCTGAGGATATTAGGTGGGGTGGGGAGGAGCTGAGGATATTAGGTGGGGTGGGGAGGAGCTGAGGATATTAGGTGGGGTGGGGAGGAGCTGAGGATATTAGGTGGGGTGGGGAGGAGCTGAGGATATTAGGTGGGGTGGGGAGGAGCTGAGGATATTAGGTGGGGTGGGGAGGAGCTGAGGATATTAGGTGGGGTGGGGAGGAGCTGAGGATATTAGGTGGGGTGGGGAGGAGCTGAGGATATTAGGTGGGGTGGGGAGGAGCTGAGGATATTAGGTGGGGTGGGGAGGAGCTGAGGATATTAGGTGGGGTGGGGAGGAGCTGAGGATATTAGGTGGGGTGGGAGGAGCTGAGGATATTAGGTGGGGTGGGGAGGAGCTGAGGATATTAGGTGGGGTGGGAGGAGCTGAGGATATTAGGTGGGGTGGGGAGGAGCTGAGGATATTAGGTGGGTGGGGAGGAGCTGAGGATATTAGGTGGTGGGGAGAGCTGAGGATATTAGGTGGGGTGGGGAGGAGCTGAGGATATTAGGTGGGGTGGGGAGGAGCTGAGGATATTAGGTGGGGTGGGGAGGAGTTTACGATGTTCGATGCATATATCGAAAGTCACAAAGGGAGCTGAAGCAAACAGGAGAGCAGTTCTGTTATTTGAAATAAATAATATCTTCACCAACTTCTTCGAAAAGCAGTGGTGCAATGTGAGAAGCCAAGAGTTTACTTTGCAATAAATCCTCAGATTTTCTGATAAAATTCCAAAACCACACACAGTTTTAGATGGCTGCCTTTATTAATTATTATTGTTTTTTATTCAATACACTGATGCTTTGCTTCAAATATTGAAAAGACATTTCTCTACATGACATCTCACAATAGACATTAGAAAACATACAGACTGCGCAGTTAAGTGACAAGTGACCATTAACAGAGATGAACGCGAGGTGATGCACTTTGGTAGGAAAATATAACATCATGAGGGTAGTGCGGTTGATGTTGTGTATATGGACTTTCAAAAGGCGTTTGACAAAGTACCACATGACATAACTGTTCATAAAATTGTAGTCCATGCGATTAATAGGACAGGGCAGCATGGATACCAAATTGGCTAAGGGTCAGAAAGCAGAGAGCAGTGGTGTCCGGTTGTTTTTTAGTCTGGAGGGAAGTATACAGAGGTGTTCCCCAGGGGTCGCTATTAGGACCAGTGCTCTCTTTGATATATTTTAATGACCTAGAGTTGGGTATAGAGGGCATCAAAACTCGGAAATGTAGCACACAATGAGGAGGATAGTCACAGACTTCAGGAGGACGTAGACTGACTGGTCAACAAGAGAACATAAGCAATAGGAGCAGGAGTTGGCCATTCGGCCCTTCAAGCCTACTCCACCATTCAATACGCTCATGGCTGACCTTCGGTTTAAAAGTCATTCATGCAACACCTTCTAACTGACCCTCATTCCTGCATATAAAGTTATCTCCTTACTCAGTTTACTGGCATATTTTCCATTAGCAGAATAAAATATAATTGGAGCCGAAATCAAGACACTAAATGCCAAGAACATTTGGCTGGGTCTTTACCCTTATAAACTGTTCCTCAGGCTGGAGGGATTGAGAGCTTCAGAGACGTCCCTGACATGATCCTACACTTCTCTGATGGCGTTTCTTTCGGAATCCAATCCCTTTGCTTACAGCATAGCCCGAACTCTGATTCAATTAGGCAGACACTTGGCAGATTCTATTGAACACAGATAATTGTGAAGTGAAAAATGAGAAGAGGCAATGTGATCTCAATGGTGTAACTATAAAGGGAGTGCAGGAACAGAGGGACCTAGGCATGTATGTACACTAATCTTTGAAGGCGGCCGGACAATTTGAGAAGTATGTTAATAAAGCATACGGGATCCTTCGCTTTATTAATAAGCAGTAGAGTACAAAAGCAAGGAAGTTATGCGAAAACATTATAAAGCACTGATTAGGCTTCAGCTGGAGCATTGTGTCCAATTCTGGACACCACACTTTAGGAAAATGTCAAGGCCTTGGAGCGTGTGCAGAATAGATTTACTAGAATGGTACCAGAGACAAGGGACTTCAGTTATGTGGAGAGACTGGAGAAGCTGGGGTTGTTCTGATTAGAGCAGAGAAGGTTAAGAGGAGATTTGATAGAGGTGTTTAAAAGCCTAAATAGATTTAATAGAGTAATTAAGGAGCAACTGTTTCCAGTGGCAGTGGGGTCGGTAACCAGATGACACAGATTTAATGTGATTGGCAAAAGAACCCGAGACAACATGAGGAAGCTTTTGTTTTACACAGCGAGTTGTTGTGATCTGGAATGCGCTGCCTGAAAGGGCGGTGGAAGCAGATTCAATAGTAACTTTCGAAGGGGATTTGGAAAAAATACTTGAGATAAAATAAAATACTGTGTAAAGAGCAGAGGAGTGGAATTAATTGGACAGCTCTACCAAAGAGCCGGCACAGGTACGGTGGGCCGAATGGCCTCCTTCTGTGCTGTATCATTCCATGATTCTATAATCACCGATACCTCAGAAAATAAGAAACTGAACGTGGCAGAAGAGAAAAGGGCTCTAGGGCTACAGGTGAACAAATAATTAAAAGCAGTATCACTGCACAGCAAAGCAATTAAAATGCTAACAATGAATTGTGGTTTATTTCTAAGGCAATAGAATTCAAAAGAAGTGAAGTTGGCCAGTGGTGGGAAGTGGTGTTTCACAAGGATCGGTGCTGGCAACACTTTTGTTCACCATTTACTTCAACAATTAGGACTCAGGAATCGGAAGTGCAATTTCAAACATTGTGGATGCCACCCAAATGGGGGTTTATACTTAATATAGAGGAGGACTGCGACAAAATACAGGAGGACGTTAATAAACTTGCAGAATGGGCGTGTAACTGGCAAATTAACCTCAATATAGAGAAATGCGAGGTAGTGCATTTTAATAGGAAGAATACGGAGGTCACAGACTCCTTGGAGAATAAGTTCTAAACGGGGTTGAGGGACAGAGGGATGTGAGGGTACAGTTACATAAATCACTAAAAGTTGCAATGCAGGTTGATAAGGCCATAAAAACAAAGAAAGCACTGGGGTTCATTTCTAGAGGGATAGAATTGTAAAGAATAGAAGTTATGTTAAACTTGTATGGAACCTTGGTTAGACCACACTTGGTGTACTGCGAACATGGTCTCCATCTTATAAAAAGGACATAGAGGGACTGGCGAAGGTACAAACAGTATTTACTAGAATGATACCAGAACTGAGAGGTTATACCTGTCAGGAAAGACTGAACAGGCTGGGGCTCTTTCCTTTAGGAAAGTGAAGACTGAGGGATGATCAGATAGTGTTCTTTGAGATTATGAAAGGGTTTCATAGGGTAGATTAGAGAAGGTGTTTCCACTTTCAGGAGAGACTAGAACTCGGGGCCATAGATTTAAGATAGTCATTAATAAATCTAATAGGGAATTCAGGAGAAACCTTTTTACCAAATGAGTGGTCAGAATGTGGAACTCGCTACCACAAGGAGCAGTTGATGCGAATAGCACAGACACATTTAAAGGGGGAAAGGAATAGAATGATATTTTTACTGGGTTAGATGAAGGAGGGTGGGTGGAGGGTCGTGTGGAGCATGGACACCAACATGGACATTTTGAGTCGAATGGCCTGTCTCTGTCCTGTAAATACTTTGTAAATTGTATTAAACATGTATAGGACCCGGGTCACGTCACACTTAGAGAACTGTGCAGAGTTATGGTCTCCATAATATAAAAAGGTCAAAGAAGAACTGGAGAAAGTGCAAAAAATACTTACAACAACAACAACTTGTATTTATATAGCGCCTTTAACATAGTAAAATGACCCAAGCGATTCACGGGAGCGTTATTGAACAACACCTGACCCTGAGCCACATAAGGAGATATTAGGAAAGATGACCAAAAGCTTAGTCAAAGAGGTAAGTTTTCAGCAGCATCTTAAAGGAGGAGGGAGATTTAGAGAAGCAGAGAGGTTTAGGGAGGGGATTCCTGAGCTTAGGGCCCAGGCAGCTGAAAGCACAGCCGCCAATGGTGGAGCGGTTACAATCGGGGATGTGCAAGAGGCCAGAATTAGAGGAACACAGAGATCTCGGGAGTGTTGAGGGGCTGGTGGAGCTTGCAGAGGTAGGGAGGGCGAGGCCATGTAGGGATTTGAAAGCAAGGATGATAATTTTAAAATGGAGGCATTGCCGGAACGGGAGTCACTGTAGGTCAGCGAGCACAGGGGTGGTGGTTTACCGGGATTTGGTGTGGGTTAGGTTACGGGCAGCACAGCTTTGGATGAGCTCAAGTTATGGAGGGTGGGAGATGGGAAGCCGGCCAGGAGAGAGTTGGTGTTATCAAGTCTAGAGCTACCAAAGGCATGGATGATGGTTTGAGCAGCAGATGAGCTGAGGCAGGGGCGAAGTTCGGCGATGTTACCGAGGTGGAAGTAAGCCGTCCTGGTGATGGAGTGAATATCTGGTCGGAAGATCATCCCGTGGTCAAATAAGACACCAAGGTTGCAAACAGCAAACTGGTGCTAAGGAGAGGGATGGAGTCGGTGGCTTGGCAACGGAGTTTGTGAAGGGGCCAATAGCTTCGGTCTTACAAATATTTAGTTGGATGGCACCAGAACTGAAAGATTGCAGCTATCGGGAAAGATTGAACAGGTTGGGCCTTTCTGCTATAGAAGAGAGAGGACTTTGATGAGGCCTGATAGAGATCTTGAAAATTATGAATGGGTTGGACAGGGTAGATGTGGAGATAATGTTCACACTTGTGGGAGAATGCAACACTTGGGGTCATAAATACAAGATATTTACTAATAAATTCAATAGGGAAATAAGGAGCAATTTCTGTACTCAGAGAGTGGTTAGAATGTGGAACATACTAGCACAGGAAGTGGTTGAGGAAAATAGTTTAGATTCTTTCAGAATGAAACTAGACGAGTAAATGATAGAAAGGGGAATAGAAAGATATTCTGAGCGGCTGAGATGAGGTAGATGCAATGAGAGGAGACTGATGTGGAGCATAAACACCAGCACAGACTGATTGGGCCGAATGGCCTGTTTGTGTGCTGTATATTCCATGTAATATAATCCTCTGAACTGCAGCTCAGCTCTGTCTGCCTACCTATTGACCAGGCTCTTACTCTGGAAGCTGCGAATGAATTGCTGCCCTCAATCGCTGAAGGGACTCTTTACAGAAGAGCTCAGAGTGAAAGCAGCAAACTAGTGGTCCTGTCCCGAAAGACAATGTGGGAAATGTCAGTCAGAAACAGCGCCGAGTCCTAAACACAGTGCTCGCCCCGCCGCTGGCTGTATCTTCAGATCTCCAGCGATTGCTGGTGTAATTCAGTGGATGGCAGTCTGGGGCTGAATATTACATTCCTGGGCTGGAAACACTGGGAGCCGCCTCTGGGCTGTGCTCAGTTATTTCTGATTATGAATGAATTGAATAATTGAGGTAAGCGGATATTTCACCGCGCTCTTCACCTGCTCTCTGAACTTGGACTGGGTCACCCCATAAATAAATGTGTTTGTGCAGCAACTTAAATTCCGCAGCATATATCCGACTTGTTGAAAGATATATAAGGAACCAGTGTAATAAAGGGGATTTGTTCCTGTAATGTTATAATACAAGAAATTTATAACATAGGCCAGCCACAGCAGTATAAAGTTGGCGGATATGGTGAAGAGTAAAATCATAGACTTCCTTCTGCTCTCCATCTCTGGGTCTCTGCCATTCTCTCCCTTGCTCTCACCCCTCAGTCCCTGACGGACCCGACTGGCCACTAAAATGTGTCTGACTGTCAGAGCGTTGAGCAACAGAATTATAGCGAATGGGAGGAATGGGGTTAAAACTATAACAAACCAAGTAAATCCCAACCATCCCGGCTCAGTATAAAAGCTCTGGATTGCGAAACAGAACCACTGCACATTGTCGACTATCTCCATGGGTTGAATTACAAAGTAGAAGGGAACGTTTTTTAAACATTGCAGAATGCCGGTTGTTGCCAGAACTACAGCTGCTGTTTTCCCGGTGCAATATTTAGTTTTCAGCTTCTGACAACAAATGGCCACAAATCGATCAAAGGTGAAAGTGACGGTGAACCAGACAGAACAGTCTGTGGCTGCAAGGACCAGGATATAGCGAACACTGCACACAGGGTAGATGTCCAGGAAACACACTGGGAAATAATAACCATTGATCTTCCTCAGAATGACCTCAGTGACAATGGTCAGGAGATCCGCCGCTGCCATGGCCACCAGGTAGCGAGTGGTGCAGGTGGAGAGCCCACACTTTCCCCGGGACAGGATCACAATCGCCAGCAAATTCACTGTAAAACACAGAAGGGAAAAGAGACTGGAAATTACTGATCAAACATTCTTCGTGTCTGAGCCCAGACAGCAAGGGCTGGATTTTAACATCCTAAAAACCGGCGGGTTGTGGTCGGGTCAGAGGTGAAAATTGAGCAATATCGTCCCGACCCCAACCCGCCTCCAACCCGCCCGCTTCCGTGTTTAACGGAGACGGGACAGGGGGGCGGGCAGTGAACCGCTCCCAGGAGGCGGGTTGGCAATTAAAATATTTGAATGATTCGGAAAGCATCTGATTTAACGGGTTTTACAGATTTAACTACGGCTGGCCGGGCTTCCTGGGCCTCGGAAATGATTTCACAACTCACCCCCCATACCCCTCCCCAAGATCTACCCATTGCCCAATGGCCCCCCATGGATAGAAACTTGGGGTCCGGTTTGGATATCCCCAAGACTAGGGATTAAACACAACCCGGGACCGGTCAATCCCCCGGGACCGGTCAAATCCCCCGGGACCGGTCAAACCCCGAGTTCGTGATCGGACACACCGCAGGATCAGAAACCCCTTTCAACCCAGTTTCATCCTTTGGACCTACCTGGTCCTGCTCCGGAGTCACCTCACCCAGTCCGACTGGAAGCCCGACTGTCAATCAGGCTGACTTCCGGGGTGGGGAACCAGTCAAGGACAAAGGACGCACGCTGTGGAGTTAAGACACCCCGACGTCCGGGAATACCTGGACTTCTAGGTTTTACTGTCTGATATTCCGCATCCACCTCCGGACATCGTACATAACCCGCCTCTGTTAATATCCCGGCCGAAGTATATGAGCAAATGCAAAATACTGGGACTGCTGTAAATCTAATAAGAACATTAGAACATAAGAAATAGGAGCAGGAGTCGGCCATTCGGCCCATCGAGCCTGCTCCGTCATTCAATGAGATAATGGCTGATCTTCTGCCTCACCTACATTCACCGGCCCTATCGCCATATCCCTTGATACCCTTACTAGTCAGAAATGTATCGATTTCTGTTTTGAATATATCCAATGACTGAGTCTCCACAGCACTCTGGGGTAAGAATTCCAAAGATTCCCCACGCTCTGTGTGAATAAATGTCTTCTCATCTCAGTCCGGAATGGCCTACCCATTATTCTGAGGCTGTAGCCCGTGGTTCTAGACTCCCCAGCCAAGGGAAACATTTTCCCAGAATCCATCCTATCAAGCCCTGTAATAATTTTGTATGCTTCAATGAGATCCCCTCTCTTTCTTCTAAATTCAAGAGAATGCAGGCCTAGTTTACTCAATCTCCTCTCATAAGACAGTCCCGCCATCCCAGGAATCAATCTCATGAACCTTCGTTGCACTCCCTCTATGGCAGGTATATCCTTCCTTAGGTAAGGAGACCAAAATTGTACACAGTACTCCAGGTGTGGTCTCACCAAGGCTCTACATAATTGGAGTAAGACTTCTTCACTGCTGTACTCAAATCCTCTTTTAATGAAGGCCAGCATAGCATTTGCCTTCCTAATGGCTTGCTGCACCTGCACATTCACTTTCAGTGACTCATGTACAAGGACACCCAGGTCCCTCTGAGCATCTGCATTCCCCAATCTTTCAACAATTAGGAAATACTCTGCCTTACTGTTTATTCTACCAAAGTGGATAACTTCACATTTATCCACATTATAATCCATCTGCCATGTTCTCGCCCACTCATTGAGCCTGTCGAGATCCCCTTGAATTATTTTCCCATCCATTTCGCAACTGACACTGCCACCTAGCTTTATGTCATCAGCAAATTTTAAAATTACATTTAGTCCCCTCATCCAAATCATTGATATAGATTGTAAATAGCTTAGGCACAAACATCGATCCTTGAGGTACCCTAGCCAGCTTGCCATCCTGAAAAAAGCCAGTTTATCCCTACCTTCTGTTTTCTGTCAATTAACTAATTCTCAAAATATGCTAGTATATTCCCCCCAATTCCATGTGCTCTAATTTTGTTCACCAACCTCTTGTGTGGGACCTTATCGAAGGCCTTCTCAAAATCCAAATACACCAACATCTACCAGTTCCCCTTTGTCTACTCCACTAGTTACATCCTCAAAGAATTCCAATAGGTTTGTCAAACAGGCCTTCCCTTTCATAAATCCATGTTGACTATGTCCAATCTTACTATTAGTTTCTAAGTGCCCAGTTATTGCATCCTTTATATTAGGTTCCAACATTTTCCCAATTCCTGATGTGAGACTAGCAGGTCTGTAGTTCCCCGTTTTCTCTCTCCCTCCTTTCTTAATTAGCGGGGTTACATTTGCTATCCTCCAATCTGCAGGAATCTTTCCAGAAACTATAGAATTTTGGAAGATGACAACCAATGCGTCCACTATCCCAATGGCCACCACTTTCAAAACCCTAGGATGTAGGTCACCCCGTCCTTGAGACTTATCGACTTTTAATCCCATTAATTTTGCTAGCACGGTTTTTTTTACTAATAATAATTTCTTTAAGCTACTAATTCTCACCACATCATTGGTTTTATCGTATTTCTGGGAGGTTTTTTGTGTCGTCCTCGGTGAAGACAGAAACAAAGTATTCATTTAATTTCTCTGCCATTTCCGCATTCCCCATTATAAATTCTCCCGTCTCTGACTGTAAAGGTCCTACATTTACCTTCGCCAGTCTTTTCCTTTTCACATACCTATGGAAGCTTTTACAATCCGTTATTATATTTTTCGCTAGTTTGTGCTCATATTCCATTTTCCCTTTCTTTATCAATTTCTTGGTCCCCCTTTGCTAATTTCTAAAAACATCCCAATCCTCAGGCTGAGTGCTTTTTCTGGCAACTTTATAAACTTCCTCCTTTGACTTAATAATAGTTTAATTTATTAAAAAACACAATGCTGAAAACACTCAGCGGGTCAGGCAGCATCTGTGCAGAGAGAAACAGAGTTAAAATTTCAGGTCGATGACTTTTCATCAGAACTGGAAGATATCAGAGATTAACAGTATTAAAGCAATGATAGAGTCAGAGAAAAGTGCGTTTGCATAAGGAAAGAACAACGTCTGCGATTGGCTGGAGGGCAGGAGTGATTCAATGACTAAAGGGATGATGGTGCAAGGCGAATGGGGCAATTAATGAAACAGAAGATGGGTCTAGAGGAGGTGTAAATGGTTACAGCAGAATAACAAGGGGGAGGGGAAGCACAGCACATGTGGCAGAGAAAGTAGGGTGGACCCCAGGTGTTTGGACCAGCCGGCTGACCGTGTGCCGGGATCGCCACCACAAAGCCCCAGCCCAGACCTCCTCCACTCCCAGTGGCTCTGGTGGATCCATCCTCCATTACCAGCACATGTCGTCCGAGAGAACGGGAGCGGCGGTTATGATCTGAAGTTTTTAAACTTAGTGTTGAGTCCAGAAGGCAATAAAATGCCTAACCTAATGATACGGTGCTGTTCCTCATTCAGATTAAAAGGGGAACAGTGCAGGAAGCCGAGAAGAGAGAGTTCAAAGTGGGAGTGGGATGTAGAATGAAAGTGGCAAGTGACCTGAAGCTCAGGATCACACTTGCGGACTGAACGGAGGCGTTCAGCAAAGCAATTACTCAACCTGCGTTTAGTCCACCCAATGTACAGGAGACTGGGTCGTGAGCAGCGAATATGATATATTAATTGGAAGAAGTACAAGTAAATTAGTCTTTCACGTGGATGGAATGCTTGGGGCCCTGGCTGGTGGGATGGAAAGAGTGGAAAGGGCAGTTGTTGAATCTCCTGCGCTTGCATAGGAAGGTGCCGGGGAAGGGGAGCAGATGTTAGGTGTGACAGAAGAGTGGACCAGGGTGTCACGAGGGCGGGGGAACGGGAGGGAAGGGGAAGATATGTTTGTTGGTGACCATAGCTGGACATGACGGAAATGGCAGAGGATGATCCATTGAATGTGAAGGCTGGTGCCGTGGAAGCTGAGGACAAGGGGAACCCTATCTGGGTTCTAGTAGGCACGGCAAGGGGTGATGGGAGCAATGCAGGGTTGACACGGTCGAGGGCCCTGTCAATCACAATGGAGGTGAATACACGGCTGAGGAAATATGAAGACATTTCAGAAGCACTGGTGTGGAAGGTGGCATCGTCAGAACATATGCAACGGTGGCGAAGAAACTGTGAGAATAGAATAGAGACCTTCCAGGAAGCCGGGTGGGAGGAATTCTACTCAAGATTCCTGAGGGAGTTGGTGGGATTATAGTAGATATTTGTGGACGACCTAGACCCTGAAATGAAGATCGAGAATTCGAGGATGGGAAGGGAAGACCACTGTGATTCACCATTTAAATGTTATTCCTGTGTTTAAAATGGAAGATAGAACAATTCCTAGGATCTACAGACCAGTCAGCATAGCCTCGATGGTAGGAAAGATAATGGAATACTTACTCAAAAATGTTACAGAAATACAACTAGAAACACAACATATAATAACGAGTAGTCAGCAGGTATTCCAAAAGGGAATCATAGAATGGTTACAGAACAGAAGGAGGCAATTCGGCCCGTCGAGCCCGTGCTCACTCTCTGCACATGAAATGCAGCTAATCCCAATCCCCCGACCTTTCGCCATAGCCCTGAAATTATTGTCCTTCAGGTACTTATCCCATTTCCTTTTGAAAGCCACGATTGAATCTGCCTCCACCATCCTTTCAGACAGTGCATTACAGATCATAACCACTCACTGCCCTGAAAAGTTTTTCCTCATGTCACCTTTCGATCTTCAGCAGATCAAATAAAACCTGTGTCCTCTGGTTCTCGACTGTTCCACCAATGGGAACAGCTTCTCTCTATCTACTCTGTCTGCTCTGTCTCGACCCCTAATGATATTGATCACCTCTCTCAAATCTCCTCTCCATCTTCTCTGCTCTACTGAGAACAGACCCAACTTCATTGGTATATCTACGTAACCAAAGACCCTCATCCCTGGAACCATTCTTGTGAATCTTTTCTGCAACCTCTCTAAAGCCTTCATGCCCTTCCGAAAGTGTGGTGCCGAGAATTGGACACAATACTCCAGTTATGGCCGGACCAATGTTTTATAAAGGTTCATCATAACTTCCTTGCTTTGCCTCTATTTATAAAGCTCAGATTCCCGTAAGCATTTTTAAACGCTTTCTCAACCTGCCCTGCCACCTTCAACGATTTTTGTACATGTACCCCCATGTCCCCCTGTTCCTGCACCCACTTTGGAATGTCTTGCTTGAGTAACCTTAGCGAAATCTTTGAATTAGTACAAGAACGAGTAGATAAGGGTAATGTAGTAGATGTAATATACTTTGATTTTTTTAAAGCCATTCCATAAGGTACCACATAGCAGACTGAATCACAGATCAAGTGGAGTTAGGAGACAAGCAGCAGAATGGATAGCAAGATAGCTGCAAGAACAGAAAATAGGAAGTAGTGGATAAAGCTATTTACTCAGAGAGGTGGATGGTGAGAAGTGATGTTCCACAAGGATCGGCGTTGCGACCCCTGTTGTTCACCATTTACATAAACGATATTGATTCGGGAAGCAGAAGCACAAATTCAAAATTTGCAGATGAATCCAAAATTGGGAGTACAGTTAATACAGAGGAAGAATGCAACACAATATCTGAAGAAAGTAATAAACTTGCAGAAAGGGTGTTTAAATGGCAAATTAATTTCAATATAGCTAAGTGAGAGGTATTGCATTTTGGTAGGAAGAATAAGGTTCCCAAATACTCCTTGGAAAATCAGAGTGGGAATGGGGTAGAGGGGTACCGATTAACTAATCATTTAAAGTAGCAACGCATGTTAACAAGTCCATAAACATGCAAACAAAGCACTGGGGTTCATTTCGAGAATAATAGAATTGTCAAGCAAAGAGGTTAGCTTAAACTTATATCGAACCTTGGTTATACCACACTGAGCGTACTGTGTGCAGTTCTGATCTCCATATTACATAAAGGATATTAAGGCTCTGGAGAAAGTGCAATTTTTTAGAAGGATGACACCAGAACTGAGATATTATAATCATCAGGAAAGATTGAACAGGCTGGGGCTCCTTTCTTTACAAAAGAGAAGCTTGAGGGGTGGCCTAATAGTGGCCTTTAAAATTTTGAAGGGGGTAACATAGGGTAGATGTTTATACTTGTGACGTGAGGGCAAAATTGGAGATTATCGATAAAAGATAGTCACTAATAAATCCAATACATTATTGAGGAGAAATTTCTTTACTCAGAGATTGGTTAGAATGTGGAACTCGCTACAACTTGAAGTACTTGAGGCGAATAGCAGAGATGCATTTAAGGGTAGAAAGCAGTAGAAGGTTTACCTGATAGGGTTAGATGAAGAGGGGTGGGAGGAGGCTCCCGTGGAGCATAAACAATGGCATAACTAGTAGGGCCGAATGGCCTGTTTTGTGCTGTAAATTCTAAGGACTTCTCCGTAACATGTGTACAAATTAATCACATTCATCAGTTCATTTAATCATTGCGGATATTGAAATGTTTTATTTATTGAAGCATTGCCCTATATATTACATTATTATCCATTTATTAATGCGATTATTTACTGCCCTCGGGCCTGATCTGTGTATTATGAAAACCTGATTTGCATGTTCTTCAGTTATACGTGTCCCTCCTCGCAGGGACTCACCTCACTGAGCTAAGCTCAGAGATCGTTGTAGGTTTCAGTGCGGTTTAAACAGAGTGCTGCGAGTTGGGAATTGATTCTTATTTACACCAAGGAAAGAGTCCGAGAGCGGGAGCAGTCAATCAACAACAACTGCGAAACCGCTAAGTTGACTTCACAACCAGGGAAGGAGCTGATTGGTAAGTAGGACCTGGTGAGTATTTCTACAGTCCAGTCGTTAAAGTAAAAGTAAGGTCTCTAGTTTAGAGTAAGTAGTGTTTAAAGGGAAATAAGGTCCCTAGTGTATTTGATAGTATTTAATTTAAATGAAGTAAAGGGAGTAAATTAAGGGTAGGACATGGCAGGGCAGTTCGGCAGCGTGGAGTGCCCCTCCTGTGCTATGTGGGAAGTCAGGGACACTTTCGGTGTCCAGGGCGAACACATGTGCAGGAAGTGTCTCCAGCTGCGACTACTCGAAATCCGCGTTTTGGAGCTGGAGCTGCGGCTGGAGTCACTGTGGAGCATCCGTGTAGCTGAGATCTTCGTGGACAGCACGTTTAACGAGGTGGTCACAACGCAGGTAAAGAGTGCACAGGCAGACAGGAAATGTGTGACCACCAGACAGAGGAAAAGAACTAGGAAAGTAGTGTAGGCGTCCCCTGGGTCCATCTCCCACTCCAACAGATTTTTCCGTTTATGATACTGCTGCAGGAGATGGTTTCTCAGGGGAATGCAGCAAGAGCCAAGTCCGTGGCACTACGAGTGGCTCAGCTGCACGGGAGGGGAGGAAAAAGAGTGGGAGAGCAATAGTGATGAGGGATTCTATCGTAAGGGGAACAGATAGACGTTTATATGGCCGCAGGCATGACTCCAGGATGGTATGTTGCCTCCCTGGTGCCAGGGTCAAGGATGTCACTGAATGGCTACAGGGCATTCTGAAGGGGGAGGGCGAACAGTCAGAGGTCGTGGTTCACATTGGTACCAACGACATGGGAAGAAAGAGGGATGAGGTCCTGCAACAAGAATTTAGGGATCTAGGTAGCAGAATAAAAAGCAGCACCGGAAAGCTTGTAATCTCTGGATTACTCCCGGTGCCACGTGCTAGTGGGTATAGGAATAGAAGGATAGAACAGATGAATGCGTGGCTAAAGGGTTGGTGCAGGAGGGAGAGCTTTAGTTCCTGGATCACTGGGTCTGCTTCTGGGGAAGGTGGGATCTGTACAAGTCGGACGGGTTGCACCTGAACCGGAACGGGACCAACATCATTGCGGGGAGGTTTGCTAGTACTGTTGGGGGGGGGGGGGGGTTAAAATAACTTGGCAGGGGGGTGGGATACGGAGTGGAGCTATAGTAGGGGGTGATGCACAGCCAAATATAGAGGAAAAAACAAGTTAGCCTGGAAAGCAGAGCAAATATGTAACGGCACAAGGGAGTATGGCAAGGCTGAAAGGCATTTATTTTAATGCAAGGAGTCTAGCGAGTAAGGCAGATGAATTGAAGGTGTTGATGAACACATGGGAGTATGATATTGTTGCTATCACAGAGACATGGTTGAGGGAGGGGCAGGACTGGCAGCTCAATATTCCGGGGTATAGAATCTTCAGGCGAGAAAGAGGGGGTGTAAAAATGGAGGGTGTCGCAATACTAATCAAGGAGTCAATTACTGCTGTAAGGAGGGATGATATCATAGCAGGTTCCTCTAATGAGGCCATATGGGTAGAACTTAAAAACAAAAAGGGGGCAAGCACTTTGTTGAGAGTGTACTATAGGACCCCAAACAGTCAGGGGGAGATAGAGGAACAGATATGTAGGCAAATCTCAGGGAAGTGTAGAAATAATAGGGTAATAATAGTAGGGGATTCCAAATTCCACAATGTTAACTTGGATAGTCAGATTGTAAAAGGATAAGAGGGTGTGGAATTCTTCAAGTGCATCCATGAGAGCTTTTTGAGCCAGCATGTAGAAAGTCCTACAAGAGAGGGGGCGGTACTGGACCTAATGCTAGGGAATGTAGCCAGGCAAGTGGTAGAAGTGTCAGTAGGAGAGCATTTTGGTGACAGTGACCATAATTCGGTGAGATTTGAGGTAGTCATGGAAATGGTAAAAGATGGACCAGAAATAAAGTTTCTAAATTGTGGGACGGCCGATTTTAATGTGATAAGGCAGCATCTGGCCAAAGTGGACTGGGATCAGCTACTGGTAGGACAATCCACATCAGAGCAGTGGGAGTCTTTCAGAAAGGAAATAGAGAGAGTACAACGGCAACATGTTCCCGTAAAGGTCTTCAGTTAGTGACTCACACTCAGTAGTTCTACAGTGACAGTCCCTTCCGCTAATACCTTCTCTCAGAGAGTTGCTTTCACTGAGGTTTAATTCAACAGTACACAATATTACACTAAAGGCAATAACTTCTTAAAATAGCGAACCCGTGAGTTACAAACAGAATTTACTTTCAGTTGAGGCAATGAAATAAAACCTCAGCAGTAATTCAGGACTTTTGACTGAACGAAATGTTATCACTGATCGGGTATCTGTACAAAGGTGACCACTAGATCAGGATGTAACATTATCAGTCAGAGAGACCAGCTCACACACAGATTTACACACATTCAATGGTTATAATCACTTACCAGGAACACCAATGACGGCAATGATCATGTAGTATATTTTCTCCACACTCCCATATGTGCCAAGCATTTTCTGTGTGAAGCGATGTGTCCCTTCGTGCTGCAGGCAAACTCTCTGTATTAAACTCTGAGGCGGGACATTCCCAGAGACTTTCATTTATACCCTGCGGGATCTCCACGAGGACATTGAAGTTGCAACATCGCTGAAAATATTATTTAAAAAAACATTTGAACAAACAGATGACGACAGCCGAGTTAATTCCCTGTTGTGATGGAATATATTTCGTGCTGAGATTGAAATTGAAATCCCCAAAGATCGGTAATTCTGGTCACATGAATTAACTAATGACAATTGCCAGCTGTATTCTCCCAGCAATGGAATTGTTGTTTCAAACACCAAAAGGCCCATCTCTAGACCTCATATTGTTTCGGTGAAGCCCTACACGCTGCTGTGGCCATTCAGTAATTAAATTCCAAATGTTAGAGTGTCCTCTCAGGGCTGCTCTGCTGCACTCTGGGAAGTGGCTGTCCGCCTTAACTGTGGCCATTTAGTTAAACAATTAAAGTGGGAAATTTGTGTCGATGGATCCTCAAAATAATACAGTACCACAAACTAATACAGCCCCTCAAATTAATACAGTACCTCAAACTAATGCAGTACCTCAAACTAATACAGTACCTCAAGCTAATACAGCCCCTCAAAATAATACAGCCCCTCAAACTAATACAGTACCTCAAACTAATACAGTACCTCAAGCTAATACAGCCCCTCAAACTAATACAGCCCCTCAAACTAATACAGTACCTCCAGCTAATGCAGTACCTCAAACTAATACAGTACCTCAAGCTAATACAGCCCCTCAAACTAATACAGTACCTCAAACTAATGCAGACCCTCAAACTAATACAGCCCCTCAAACTAATACAGCACCTCAAACGAATACAGACCCTCAAACTAATACAGCCCCTCAAACTAATACAGAACCTCAAACTAATACAGACCCTCAAACTAATACAGTACCTCAAACTAATACAGCACCTCAAAGTAATACAGCACCTCAAACTAATACAGTACCTCAAACTAATGCAGTACCTCAAACTAATACAGTACCTCAACTAATACAGCACTTCAAACTAATATAACCCCTCAAACTAATACAGCTCCTCAAACTAATACAGCCCCTCAAACTAATAGAGCCCCTCAAACTAATACAGCTCCTCAAAATAATACAACCCCTCAATCTAATTCAACCCCTCAAACTAATACAGTACCTCAAACTAATACAGCTCCTCAAACTAATACAACCCCTCAAACTAATACAGCCCCATCAAATAATACAGCTCCTCAAACTAATACAACCCCTCAATCTAATTCAGCCCCTCAAACTAGTACAGCTCCTCAAACTAATACAACCCCTCAATCTAATTCAGCCCCTCAAACTAATACAGCCCCTCAAACTAATACAGCTCCTCAATCTAATTCAGCCCCTCAAACTAATACACCCCCTCAGACTAATACAGCACACTCAAACTAAAACAGCCCCTCAAACTAATACAACCCCTCAATCTAATTCAGCCCCACAAACTAATACAGCTCCTCAAACTAGTAGCCAGTCCCGCACACAAACTCTCTGGTCCAAAGTCCTGTAATCTTCTTTTCCCACAAACGCACAGTGCATGGGTTCTCACTTGCCAGAAACCATGAGGTCGTTACCAGGCTTGCAAGAACTGATTGTACAGGTTATTTGCACAGGTTAACATTGCGAATTCTAAATATATATTCAAAAGTATGGAGTTTATTTCTGTTAAGTTAGTAATGGTCTATTATATAAAGGCATGGCAGGGCACCTCATTCACGAGGAATACACATTTTGTGCCATGTGGGAACTCCAGTCCACTTCCCGTGTCCTGGACAACCACATGTGCAGGAGGTATCGTCAGCTGGAGGAGCTCGAACCCCGGGTTTCGGAGCTTGAGCAGCAACTGGCGTCACTGCGGTGCATCCATGAGGCTGAGAGATAAGTGGATAGCACGTTTCAGGAGGTGGTCACCCCGCAGCGTAAGAGTGTGCAGACAGAGAGGGAATGGGTGTCCGCCAGACAGACAAGGAGGACCAGGCAGGTAGTGCAGGAGTCCCCTGAGTGCATCTCACTCTCCAACCGGTATTCAATTCTAAATACTGGACAGGGCGATGGTTCATCTGGCGAGTACAGCCAGAGCCAAGTCCAGAGCACCACGGGTGGATCAGAAGTACAGTAGGGGTGGGGGGGGGGGGGCGGAGGAGCAAGATCAGGAAAGCAATAGTTTAGGGGATTCAATAGTTAGGGGAATAGACAATCGTTTCTGCGGCTGCAGACGTGACTCCAGGATGGTATGTTTCCTCCCTGGTGCCAGGGTCAAGGACTGAATAACATTCTGAGGGTGGAGGGTGAACAGCCAGAGGTCGTGGTCCATATCGGTACCAACGACATATGTAGAAAGAGGGATGACGACCTGCAGGCAGATTTTAGGGAGCTAGGAAAGAGATTAAAATCACGACCTCAAAGGTAGTAATGTTCGGATTACTCCCGGTGTCTGTGCTGGTGAGTATAGAAATAGGAGGATAGAGTCAGATGAATGCGTGGCTGCAGAGATGGTGCATTAGGGCGTGCTTTAGATTCCTGGGATATTCGGACCGGTTCTCGGGTAGGTGGAGCCTGTACAGGCCGGAAAGTTTGCATCTCAACAGGGCCGAAACCAATGGCCTTGACGGGGTGGTGGGTGGGTTGCTCGGAGTGTTGGGGAGGATTTAAACTAATTTGGCAGGGGGTGGGCACCAGGGTGTAGCATTAGAAAGGAGAAACAAGGAGCACAAAGGATTGCGAGAGACGGATAGCACAAGAGTAATAAAGAATAAGGTCCTATGTGGGGTCAGACTAAGAGAATACAAGACAGGTTTACAGTTCATGTGGGTAAATGCATGAAGTGTGGTTAATAAGGTTGGTGAGCTGCAGGCGCAAATAGACACATGGCAATATGTTGTCGTGATGATAATGGAGACATGCTCAAAAAAGGGATGGATTGGGTACCAAATATTCCTGGGGAGAAGGTTATAGTCATAGTCACAGAGTCATAGAGTTATACAGCACAGAAAGAGGCCATTTGGCCCATCGTGTCCGCGCCGGCCATGAAGCCCTATCTGTTCTAATCCCATTTTCCAGCACTTGGTCCTTAGCCTTGTATGCTATGGCATTTCAAGTGCTCATCTAAATGCTTCTTGAATGTTGTGAGGGTTCCTGCCTCTACCACCCTTTTAGGCAGTGAGTTCCAGATTCCAACCACCCTCTGGGTGAAAAAGTTTTTCCTCAAATCCCCTCTAAACCTTCTGCCTCGTACATTGAAACTATGCCCCCTGGTTATGAGCCCTCTACTAAGGGGAAAAGTTATTTTCTATCAACACTATCAAAGTCCCTCATAATTTAGTACACCTCAATCAGGTTCCCCCCTCAGCCTTCTCTGCTCTAAGGAAAACAACCCCAGCCTGTCCAGTTTCTCTTCATAGCCGAAGCGCTCCAGCCCAGGTAACATCCTGGTGAATCTCCTCTGCACCCTCTCAAATGCAATCACATCCTTCCTATAGTGTGGCGACCAGAACTGCACACAGTCTTCCAGCTGTGGCCTAACTAGTGTGTTGTACAGCTCCGTCATAACCTCCCTGCGCTTATATTATATGCCTCGGCGAATGAAGGCAAGTATCCCATATGCATTTTTAACCACCTTATCTACCTGTCCTGCTGACTTTTCACAGAACGTTCATTGCAGAGACCTAGACAGCTCCATTCACAGACCCAGACAGATCCATTCACAGACTCAGACAGCTCCAATAAAAGAAACAGACAGCAACATTCACAGACATGGAAAGCTGATTTCAAAAACCCAGACAGCTCATTTCACAAACACAGAAAGTTCATTTCACAGACCTAGAAGTCTCCATTCACAGACCCAGACAACTCATTTCAGAGACTCAGTCAGATAAATACACAGACCCAGGCAGCTCCATTCACAGACCCAGACATCTCCATTCAAAGACCCAGACATCTCCATTCACAGATCCAGACAGCTGCATTCACAGGCCCAGACAATTCACTTCACAGATTCAGAAAGCTCCATTCACAGTCACAGATAGCGATATTCAGAGGTCCAGGCAGCTCCATTCACAGACCCAGACTGCTCCATTCACAGACACAGACAGCTCCATTCACAGACCCAGACAGCTCCATTCACAGACTCAGAAAGCTCATTTCACAAACCCAGACAGCTCATTTCACAAACACAGAACGTTCATATCACAGACCTGGACATCTCCATTCACAGACACAGACAACTCATTCCACAGATTCCGACAGCTCAATTCACAGACACAGACATCTCCATTCACAGACACAGACAGCTAAATTCACATACCAAGAAAGCTCCATTCACAGACACAGAATGCTCATTTCACAAACCCAGACAGCTCCTTTCACAGACCCAGGCAGCTCAATTCACAGACTCAGACGGCTCACGTCAAAGACTCGGAAAGCTCATGAAACAGACTTATACAGCTCCATTCACAGACCCAAACAGCTCTATTCACAGACCAAACAGCTCCAATCACAGACTCAGACAGCTCTATTCTCAGACCCAGAGAACTCCATTCACAGACTCTGACAGCTCAATTCACAGACTCAGACAGCTCCATTCACAGACCCAGACAGCTCCATTCTCAGACCCAGACAGCTCCATTCACACACCCAGACAGCTCCATTCACAGACCCAGACACATCCATTTACAGACTCAGACAGCTCCATTCACAGAATCAGACAACTCCATTCACAGACACGGACTACGCCATTCACAAACCCAGACAGCACCATTCACAGACCCAGACAGCTCCTTTCACAGACCCAGGCAGCTCAATTCACAGACTCAGACGGCTCACTTCAAAGACTCAGAAAGCTCATGACACAGACCCAAACAGCTCCATTCACAGTCCCAGACAGCTCCATTTACAGACCCAGACAGCTCCATTCACAGACTCAGACAGTTCCATTAAAAAACCCAGACAGTTCTATTCACAGATCCAGACAGCTCCATTCACAGACCCAGACAGCTCCATTCACAGATCCAGACAACTCACTTCACAGACCTAGACAGCTCCATTCACAGATCCAGTCAGCTCCATTCACAGACCCAGACAGCTCCATTCACAGACCCAGACAGCTCCATTCAAAGACTCAGACAGCTCCCTTCACAGACACAGACAGTCCATTCACAGACCCAGACAGCTCCATTCACAGACACAGACAGCTCCATTCAGAGACCCAGACAGCTCCATTCACAGACACAGACAGCTCCATTCAGAGACCCAGACAGCTCCATTTACAGACTCTCGAAACGTCATTCAGAGACATAGACAGCTCCATTCACAGACCCAGACAGCTCCATTTACAGACTCAGACAGCTCCATTCACAGACCCGGACTACGCAATTCACAAACCCAGGCAGTTCCATTCAAATACACAGAGAGCTCCATTCACAGACTCAGACAGCTTCATTCACAGACCCAGACAGCTCCATTCACAGATCCAGACAGCTCCACTCATAGACACAGACAGCTTCTTTCACAGACCCAGACAGCTCCATTCACATGCCCAGACAGCTTTATTCACCGACCCAGACAGCTCCATTCACAGACACATACAGCTCCTTTCACAGACACAGGCAGCTTCATTCACAGTCACAAGCAACTCCATTCACAGACCCAGACAGCTCCATTCACAGACCCAGACAGCTTCATTCACAGACCCAGACAGCTCCATTTACAGACCCAGACAGATCCATTCACAGACACAGACTGTTCCTTTCACAGACCCAGAGAGCTCCATTCACCGACCCAGACAGTTCCTTTTACAGACGCAGACAGCTCCTTTCACAGACACAGGCAGTTCAATTCACAGACTCAGACAGCTCCATTAAAAGACCAGACAGTTCTATTCACAGATCCAGACAGCTCCATTCACAGACCCAGACAGCTCCATTCACAGATCCGGACAACTCACTTCACAGACCTAGACAGCTCCATTCACAGATCCAGACAGCTCCATTCACATACCCAAACAGCTCCATTCACAGACCCAGACAGCTCATTTCACAGACCCAGGCAGCTCCATTCACAGACTAAGACAGCTCCATTCACAGACACAGGCAGCTCCATTCATAGACACAGACAGCTCCATTCTCAAACACAGACAACTCCATTCACAGACTGATACAGCTCTATTTACAGACTGATACAGCTCTATTTACAGACCTAGACTGCTCCATTTACACACTCTGGCAGCTCCATTCACAGACACTGACAGCTCAATTCACAGACACAGACAGCTCCATTCACAGACACAGACAGCTTCATTCAGAGACCCAGACAGCTCCATTTACAGACTCTGGCAGCTCCATTCACAGACTCTGACAGCTCCATTCACCGACCCAGACCGCTCCATTCACAGACACAGACAGCTCCTTTCACAGACCCAGACAGCTCAATTAACAGACACAGACAGCTCAATTCACAGACCCAGGCAGCTCCATTCACAGACTCAGAAAGCTTCATTCACAGAACCAGACAGATCATTTCACAAACTCAGACAGCTCCATTCACCGACCCAAACAGCTCTATTCACAGACCCAAACAGCTCCATTCACAGACTCAGACAGCTCTATTCTCAGACCCAGACAGCTCCATTAACAGAAACAGACAGCTCAATTCACAGACTCAGACAGCTCCATTCACAGACCCAGACAGCTCCATTCTCAGACCCAGACAGCTCCATTCACACACCCAGACAGCTCCATTCACAGACCCAGACACATCCATTTACAGACTCAGACAGCTCCATTCACAGAATCAGACAACTCCATTCACAGACACGGACTACGCCATTCACAAACCCAGACAGCACCATTCACAGACCCAGACAGCTCCTTTCACAGACCCAGGCAGCTCAATTCACAGACTCAGACGGCTCACTTCGAAGACTCAGAAAGCTCATGAAACAGACCCAAACAGCTCCATTCACAGTCCCAGACAGCTCCATTTACAGACCCAGACAGCTCCATTCACAGACTCAGACAGTTCCTTTAAAAAACCCAGACAGTTCTATTCACAGATCCAGACAGCTCCATTCACAGACCCAGACAGCTCCATTCACAGATCCAGACAACTCACTTCACAGACCTAGACAGCTCCATTCACAGATCCAGTCAGCTCCATTCACAGACCCAGACAGCTCCATTCACAGACCCAGGCAGCTCCAATCACTGACTCAGACAGCTCCATTTATAGACCCAGGCAGCTCCATTCAAAGACTCAGACAGCTCCCTTCACAGACACAGACAGTCCATTCACAGACCCAGACAGCTCCATTCACAGACACAGACAGCTCCATTCAGAGACCCAGACAGCTCCATTCACAGACACAGACAGCTCCATTCAGAGACCCAGACAGCTCCATTTACAGACTCTCGAAACGTCATTCAGAGACATAGACAGCTCCATTCACAGACCCAGACAGCTCCATTTACAGACTCAGACAGCTCCATTCACAGACCCGGACTACGCAATTCACAAACCCAGGCAGTTCCATTCAATTACACAGAGAGCTCCATTCACAGACTCAGACAGCTTCATTCACAGACCCAGACAGCTCCATTCACAGATCCAGACAGCTCCACTCATAGACACAGACAGCTTCTTTCACAGACCCAGACAGCTCCATTCACATGCCCAGACAGCTTTATTCACCGACCCAGACAGCTCCATTCACAGACACATACAGCTCCTTTCACAGACACAGGCAGCTTCATTCACAGTCACAAGCAACTCCATTCACAGACCCAGACAGCTCCATTCACAGACCCAGACAGCTTCATTCACAGACCCAGACAGCTCCATTTACAGACCCAGACAGATCCATTCACAGACACAGACTGTTCCTTTCACAGACCCAGAGAGCTCCATTCACCGACCCAGACAGTTCCTTTTACAGACGCAGACAGCTCCTTTCACAGACACAGGCAGTTCAATTCACAGACTCAGACAGCTCCATTAAAAGACCAGACATTTCTATTCACAGATCCAGACAGCTCCATTCACAGACCCAGACAGCTCCATTCACAGATCCGGACAACTCACTTCACAGACCTAGACAGCTCCATTCACAGATCCAGACAGCTCCATTCACATACCCAAACAGCTCCATTCACAGACCCAGACAGCTCATTTCACAGACCCAGGCAGCTCCATTCACAGACTAAGACAGCTCCATTCACAGACACAGGCAGCTCCATTCAAAAACACAGACAGCTCCATTCTCAAACACAGACAACTCCATTCACAGACTGATACAGCTCTATTTACAGACTGATACAGCTCTATTTACAGACCTAGACTGCTCCATTTACACACTCTGGCAGCTCCATTCACAGACACTGACAGCTCAATTCACAGACACAGACAGCTCCATTCACAGACACAGACAGCTTCATTCAGAGACCCAGACAGCTCCATTTACAGACTCTGGCAGCTCCATTCACAGACTCTGACAGCTCCATTCACCGACCCAGACCGCTCCATTCACAGACACAGACAGCTCCTTTCACAGACCCAGACAGCTCCATTAACAGACACAGACAGCTCAATTCACAGACCCAGGCAGCTCCATTCACAGACTCAGAAAGCTTCATTCACAGAACCAGACAGATCATTTCACAAACTCAGACAGCTCCATTCACCGACCCAAACAGCTCTATTCACAGACCCAAACAGCTCCATTCACAGACTCAGACAGCTCTATTCTCAGACCCAGAGAACTCCATTCACAGACTCTGACAGCTCAATTCACAGACTCAGACAGCTCCATTCACAGACCCAGACAGCTCCATTTACGGACCCAGACAGCTCCATTCTCAGACCCAGACAGCTCCATTCACACACCCAGACAGCTTCATTCACAGACCCAGACACATCCATTTACAGACTCAGACAGCTTCATTCACAGAATCAGACAACTCCATTCACACACCCGGACTACGCCATTCACAAACCCAGACAGCACCATTCACAGACCCAGACAGCTCATTTCACAGACCCAGGCAGCTCAATTCACAGACTCAGACGGCTCACTTCAAAGACTCAGAAAGCCCATGACACAGGCCCAAACAGCTCCATTCACAGTCTCAGACAGCTCCATTCACAGACCCAGACAGCTCCATTCACAGACTCAGACAGTTCCATTAAAAAACCCAGACAGTTCTATTCACAGATCCAGACAGCTCCATTCACAGACCCAGACAGCTCCATTCACAGATCCAGTCAGCTCCATTCACAGACCCAGACAGCTCCATTCACAGACCCAGGCAGCTCCAATCACTGACTCAGACAGCTCCATTTACAGACCCAGGCAGCTCCATTCAAAGACTCAGACAGCTCCATTCACAGACACAGACAGTCCATTCACAGACCCAGGCAGCTCCATTCACAGACACAGACAGCTCCATTCACAAACCCAGACAACTCTATTCACACACTGAGACAGCTCAATTTCAAGACTCTGGCAGCTCGAAATTCACAGACTCTGATAGCTCCATTCACAGACACAGACAGCTCCATTCACAGACACAGACAGCTCCATTCAGAGACTCAGACAGCTCCATTTACAGACCCAGACAGCTCCATTCACAGACACAGACAGCTCCATTCAGAGACCCAGACAGCTCCATTTACAGACTCAGACAGCTCCATTCACAGACCCGGACTACGCAATTCACAAACTCAGGCAGTTCCATTCAAATACACAGAGAGCTCCATTCACAGACTCAGACAGCTTCATTCACAGACCTAGACAGCTCCATTCACAGATCCAGACAGCTCCACTCATAGACACAGACAGCTTCTTTCACAGACCCAGACAGCTCCATTCACATGCCCAGACAGCTTTATTCACCGACCCAGACAGCTCCATTCACAGACACATACAGCTCCTTTCACAGACACAGGCAGCTTCATTCACAGACACAAGCAACTCCATTCACAGACCCAGACAGCTCCATTCACAGACCCAGACAGCTTCATTCACAGACCCAGACAGCTCCATTTACAGACCCAGACAGATCCATTCACAGACACAGACTGTTCCTTTCACAGACCCAGAGAGATCCATTCACCGACCCAGACAGTTCCTTTTACAGACGCAGACAGCTCCTTTCACAGACACAGGCAGTTCAATTCACAGATCCAGACAGCTCCATTCACAGACCCAGACAGCTCCATTCACAGATCCAGACAACTCACTTCACAGACCTAGACAGCTCCATTCACAGATCCAGACAGCTCCATTCACAGACCCAAACAGCTCCATTCACAGACCCAGACAGCTCATTTCACAGACCCAGGCAGCTCCATTCACAGACTAAAACAGCTCCATTCACAGACTCGGGCAGCTCCATTCACAGACACAGACAGCTCCATTCCCAAACACAGACAACTCCATTCACAGACTGATACAGCTCTATTTACAGACTCCGGCAGCTCAATGCGCAGACCTAGACTGCTCCATTTACACACTCTGGCAGCTCCATTCAGAGACTCTGACAGCTCAATTCACAGACTCTGACAGCTCCATTCACCGACCCAGACCGCTCCATTCACAGACACAGTCAGCTCCTTTCACAGATACAGACAGCTCCATTCACAGACACAAGCAAGTCCATTCACAGACACAGACAGCTCCATTAACAGACTCAGACAGCTCAATTCACAGACCCAGGCAGCTCCATTCACAGACTCAGAAAGCTCCATTCACAGAACCAGACAGATCATTTCACAAACTCAGACAGCTCCATTCACGGACCCAGACAGCTACATTCACAGACTCAGACAGCTCAATTTACAGACCCAGCCAGAACATTTCACAAACTCAGACAGCTCCATTCACGGACCGAGACAGCTACATTCACAGACTCAGACAGCTCCATTTACAGACCCAGACAGCTGATTTCACAGACCCAGACAGCACATTTCACAGATCCAGACAGCTCCATTCAAAGGCACAGACAGCTCATTTCATCGACCAAGACAGCTCCATTTCTCAGACCCAGACAGCTCCATTGATGGTAGGTTTTCGACCAGCAACGTTAACTCTGTTTCTCTCTCCACGGATTGTGCCTGGCCTGCTGAGTTTTCAAGAGTTTTCTGTTGTTAGATTCATTCACAGAATCAGACAGCTCATTTCACCTACCCAGACATCTCCATTCACAGACTCAGAAAGCTAATTTCACAGACCCAGACAGCTCCATTCACATACTCAGAAAGTTCATTTCAGAAACTTAGTCAGCACCATTCACAGACACAGACAGTTCCATTCAGAGACCCAGACAGCTCCATTCACAGACTCCGAAAGTTCATTTCACAGATCCAGACAGCTCCATTCACAGACCCAGACAGCTCCATTCACAGACACAGACAGCTCCATTCACAGACACAGACAGCTCCATTCACAATCTCAGAAAGCTCCATTCAGAGACCCAGACAGATCCATTCACTGACCCAGACAGCTCCATCCACAGACTCAGTCAGCTCCATTCACAGACCCAGAAATCTCATTTAACAGACCCAGACTGCTACATTCACAGACCCAGACAGCTTCATTCACAGACCCAGACAGCTCCATTCACGGAACCAGACAGCTCCATTCACAGACCCAAACAGCTCCAATCACAGACTCAGACAGCTCAATTCACAGACTCAGACATCTCGATTGACAGACCCAGACAACTCATTTCACAGATTCAGACAGCCCAATTCTCAGACACAGACATCTCCATTTACGAACACAGACAGCTCCATTCACAGACCTAGACAACGCATTTCACAGACTCAGACAGCTCATTCCACAGACCCAGGCAGCTCCATTCACAGACTAAGACAGCTCCATTCACAGACACAGGCAGCTCCATTCACAGACACAGACAGCTCCATTCTCAAACACAGACAACTCCATTCACAGACTGATACAGCTCTATTTACAGACTCCGGCAGCTCAATTCGCAGACCTAGACAGCTCCATTTACACACTCTGGCAGCTCCATTCACAGACTCTGACAGCTCAATTCACAGACACAGACAGCTCCATTCACAGACACAGACAGCTTCATTCAGAGACCCAGACAGCTCCATTTACAGACTCTGGCAGCTCCATTCGCAGACTCTGACAGCTCCATTCACCGACCCAGACCGCTCCATTCACAGACACAGACAGCTATTTTCACAGATACAGACAGCTCCATTCACAGACACAAGCAAGTCCATTCACAGACCCAGACAGCTCCATTAACAGACTCAGACAGCTCAATTCACAGACCCAGGCAACTCCATTCACAGAATCAGAAAGCTCCATTCACAGAACCAGACAGATCATTTCACAAACTCAGACAGCTCGATTCACGGACCCAGACAGCTACATTCACAGACTCAGACAGCTCAATTTACAGACCCAGCCAGAACATTTCACAAACTCAGACAGCTCCATTCACGGACCGAGACAGCTACATTCACAGACTCAGACAGCTCAATTTACAGACCCAGCCAGAACATTTCACAAACTCAGACAGCTCCATTCACGGACCGAGACAGCTACATTCACAGACTCAGACAGCTCCATTTACAGACCCAGACAGCTGATTTCACAGACCAAACAGCACATTTCACAGATCCAGACAGCTCCATTCAAAGGCACAGACAGCTCATTTCATCGACCAAGACAGCTCCATTTTTCAGACCCAGACAGCTCCATTGATGGTAGGTTTTCGACCAGCAACGTTAACTCTGTTTCTCTCTCCACGGATTGTGACTGGCCTGCTGAGTTTTCAAGCGTTTTCTGTTGTTAAATTCATTCACAGAATCAGACAGCTCATTTCACCTACCCAGACATCTCCATTCACAGACTCAGAAAGCTAATTTCACAGACCCAGACAGCTCCATTCACAGACTCAGGAAGTTCATTTCAGAAACTTAGTCAGCACCATTCACAGACACAGACAGTTCCATTCAGAGACCCAGACAGCTCCATTCACAGACACAGACAGCTCCATTCACAATCTCAGAAAGCTCCATTCAGAGACCCAGACAATCCATTCACTGACCCAGACAGCTCCATCCACAGACTCAGTCAGCTCCATTCACAGACCCAGAAATCTCATTTAACAGACCCAGACTGCTACATTCACAGACCCAGACAGCTTCATTCACAGACCCAGACAGCTCCATTCACGGAACCAGACAGCTCCATTCACAGACCCAAACAGCTCCAATCACAGACTCAGACAGCTCAATTCACAGGCTCAGACATCTCGATTGACAGACCCAGACAACTCATTTCACAGATTCAGACAGCCCAATTCTCAGACACAGACATCTCCAGTTACGAACACAGACAGCTCCATTCACAGACCTAGACAACGCATTTCACAGACTCAGACAGCTCATTCCACAGACCCAGGCAGCTCCATTCACAGACTAAGACAGCTCCATTCACAGACACAGGCAGCTCCATTCACAGACACAGACAGCTCCATTCTCAAACACAGACAACTCCATTCACAGACTGATACAGCTCTATTTACAGACTCCGGCAGCTCAATTCGCAGACTTAGACAGCTCCATTTACACACTCTGGCAGCTCCATTCACAGACTCTGACAGCTCAATTCACAGACACAGACAGCTCCATTCACAGACACAGACAGCTTCATTCAGAGACCCAGACAGCTCCATTTACAGACTCTGGCAGCTCCATTCGCAGACTCTGACAGCTCCATTCACCGACCCAGACCGCTCCATTCACAGACACAGACAGCTATTTTCACAGATACAGACAGCTCCATTCACAGACACAAGCAAGTCCATTCACAGACCCAGACAGCTCCATTAACAGACTCAGACAGCTCAATTCACAGACCCAGGCAACTCCATTCACAGAATCAGAAAGCTCCATTCACAGAACCAGACAGATCATTTCACAAACTCAGACAGCTCGATTCACGGACCCAGACAGCTACATTCACAGACTCAGACAGCTCAATTTACAGACCCAGCCAGAACATTTCACAAACTCAGACAGCTCCATTCACGGACCGAGACAGCTACATTCACAGACTCAGACAGCTCAATTTACAGACCCAGCCAGAACATTTCACAAACTCAGACAGCTCCATTCACGGACCGAGACAGCTACATTCACAGACTCAGACAGCTCCATTTACAGACCCAGACAGCTGATTTCACAGACCAAACAGCACATTTCACAGATCCAGACAGCTCCATTCAAAGGCACAGACAGCTCATTTCATCGACCAAGACAGCTCCATTTTTCAGACCCAGACAGCTCCATTGATGGTAGGTTTTCGACCAGCAACGTTAACTCTGTTTCTCTCTCCACGGATTGTGACTGGCCTGCTGAGTTTTCAAGCGTTTTCTGTTGTTAAATTCATTCACAGAATCAGACAGCTCATTTCACCTACCCAGACATCTCCATTCACAGACTCAGAAAGCTAATTTCACAGACCCAGACAGCTCCATTCACAGACTCAGGAAGTTCATTTCAGAAACTTAGTCAGCACCATTCACAGACACAGACAGTTCCATTCAGAGACCCAGACAGCTCCATTCACAGACTCCGAAAGTTCATTTCACAGATCCAGACAGCTCCATTCACAGACCCAGACAGCTCCATTCACAGACGCAGACAGCTCCATTCACAGACTCAGAAACCTCCATTCAGAGACCCAGACAGATCCATTCACTGACCCAGACAGCTCCACCCACAGACTCAGTCAGCTCCATTCACAGACCCAGAAATCTCATTTAACAGACCCAGACTGCTACATTCACAGACCCAGACAGCTTCATTCACAGACCCAGACAGCTCCATTCACGGAACCAGACAGCTCCTTTCACAGACCCAAACAGCTCCAATCACAGACTCAGACAGCTCAATTCACAGACTCAGACATCTCGATTGACAGACCGAGACAACTCATTTCACAGATTCAGACAGCCCAATTCACAGACACAGACATCTCCATTCACGAACACAGACAGCTCCATTCACAGACCTAGACAACGCATTTCACAGACTCAGACAGCTCCATCCACAGACACATGCAGCTCCATTCACAGATCCAGACAACTCATTTCAAAGACAGTCAGCTCAATTCACAGACCCTGATATTTCAATTCGCAGACCCACACATCTCCATTCACAGACTCTGACAGCTCCATTCACAGACCGAGACAGCTCAATTCACAGACTCAGACAGCTCCATTCACGGACCCAGACAGCTACATTCACAGACTCAGACAGCTCCATTCACAGACCCAGACAGCTGATTTCACAGACGCAGACAGCACATATCACAGATCCACACATCTCCATTCACAGACTCAGACAGCTCCATTCACGGACCCAGACAGCTCCATTCACAGACTCAGACAGCTCCATTCACAGACTCAGACAGCTCCATTCACAGACCCAAACAGCTCATTTAATCGACCAAGACAGCTCCATTTAGAGACCCAGACAGCACATTTCACAGATCCAGACAGCTCCATTCACAGACCCAAAGAGCTCATTTCATCGACCTAGACAGCTCCATTTACAGACCCAGACAGCTCCATTGACGATAGGTCTTCGACCTAAAACGTTAACTCTGTTTCTCCACGGATTGTGCCTGGCCTGCTGAGTTTTCCAGCGTTTACTGTTGTTAGATTCATTCACAGATACAGACAGCTCATTTCACAGACCCAGACAGCTCCATTCACAGACTCAGAAAGTTCGTTTCAGAAACCTAGACAGCACCATTCACAGACACAGACAGTTCCATTCAGAGACCCAGACAGCTCCATTCACAGACTCAGAAAGTTCATTTCAGAAACCTAGACAGCACCATTCACAGACACAGACAGTTCCATTCAGAGACCCAGACAGCTACATTCACAGATCCAGACAGATCCATTCACAGACCCAGACAGATCCATTCACAGACCCAGACAGATCCATTCACAGAAACAGACAGCAATATTCACAGACATGGAAAGCTAATTTGAAAAAAAACAGACAGCTCATTTCACAAACAGATTCAGACAGTTCATTTGACAGACCCAGATATCTTCATTCAGAAACACAAAAAGCTCATTTCAGACCCTCAGACAGCTCCATTCAAAGATCCAGACGGCTCACTTCAAAGACTCTGAAAGCTCAGGTCACAGACCCAGACAGCTGCATTCACAACCTCAGACAGCTCTATTCACAGACCCAGACAACGCCATTTTCAGACACAGACAGCACACTTCAGAAACCCAGACAGCTCATTCATGACACAGACAGTTCCATTCACAGACCCAGACAGCTCCATTTACAGACTCAGTCAGCTCCATTCACAGACCCAGACAGCTCCATTCACAGACTCAGACAGCTCCATTCACAGACAGAGGCAGATCCATTCACAGACCCAGACAGATCCATTCACAGACTCAGACAGCTCCATTCACAGACCCAGACAGCTCCATTCACAGACACAGAATGCGCCATTCACAGACCCAAACAGCTCCATTCACAGACCTAGACAGCTCCATTCACAGACACAGACAGCTCCATTCACAGAACTAAACAGCTCCATTCAGAGACCCAGACAGCTCCATTTACAGAACCTCGCAGCTCCATTCGCAGACCCAGACAGCTCCATTTACAGACTCAGACAGCTTCATTCACAGACACAGGCGGATCCATTCACAGACCCAGAGAGCTTCATTCACAGACTCAGACAGCTTCATTCACAGACCCAGACAGCTCCATTCACAGACTCAGAAAGTTCATTTCAGAAAACTAGACAGCACCAGTCACAGACACAGACAGTTCCATTCAGAGACCCAGAGAGCTACATTCACAGATCCAGACAGATCCATTCACAGACTCAGACAGCTCCAATCACAGACACAGACAGATCCATTCACAGAAACAGACATCTCCATTCACAGATCCAAACAGCTTCATTCAAAGACCCAGACAGCTTCATTCACAGACCTAGACAACGCATTTCACACACTCAGACAGCTCCATTCACAGACCCATGCAGCTCCATTCACAGACCCAGACAACTCATTTCGCAGACTCAGACAGCTCCATTCACAGACCAATGCAGCTCCATTCACAGACCCAGACAACTCATTTCAAAGACACAGTCAGCTCAATTCATTGACCCTGACATCTCAATTCACAGACCCACACAGCTCCATTCACAGACTCGGACAGCTCCATTCACAGACCGAGACAGCTCCATTCACAGACTCAGATAGCTCCATTCACGGACCCAGACAGCTACATCCACAGACTCAGACAGCTCCATTCACAGACCCAGACAGCTGATTTCACAGACCCAGACAGCACATTTCACAGATCCAGACAGCTCCATTCACAGACTCAGACAGCTCCATTCACGGACCCAGACAGCTCCATTCACAGACTCAGACAGCTAAATTCACGGACCCAGACAGCGACATTCACAGACCCAGACAGGTACATTCACAGACCCAGACAGCTACATTCACAGACTCAGACATCTCCATTCAGAGACCCAAACAGCTCATTTCATCGACTAAGACAGCTCCATTTACAGTCCCAGACAGCACATTTCACAGATCCAGACGGCTCCATTCACATACCCAAGCAGCTCATTTCATCGACCAAGACAGCTCCATTTACAGACCCAGACAGCTCCATTGACGATAGGTCTTCGACCTGAAACGTTAACTCTGTTTCTCCACGGATTGTGCCTGGCCTGCTGAGTTTTCCAGCGTTTACTGTTGTTAGATTCATTCACAGATTCAGACAGCTCATTTCCCAGACCCAGACAGCTCCATTCACAGACTCAGAAAGTTCATTTCAGAAACCTAGACAGCACCATTCACAGACACAGACAGTTCCATTCAGAGACCCAGACAGCTCCATTCACAGACTCAGAAAGTTAATTTCAGAAACCTAGACAGCACCATTCACAGACACAGACAGTTCCATTCAGAGACCCAGACAGCTACATTCACAGATCCAGACAGATCAATTCACACACCCAGACAGATCTATTCACAGACCCAGACAGATCCATTCACAGAAACAGACAGCAATATTCACAGACATGGAAAGCTAATTTGTAAAAAAAACAGACAGCTCATTTCACAAACAGATTCAGACAGTTCATTTGACAGACCCAGATATCTTCATTCAGAAATTCAAAAAGCTCATTTCAGACACTCAGACAGCTCCATTCAAAATCGAGACGGCTCACTTCAAAGACTCTGAAAGCTCAGGTCACAGACCCAGACAGCTGCATTCACAACCGCAGACAGCTCTATTCACAGACCCAGACAAAGCCATTTTCAGACACAGACAGCACACTTCACAGACCCAGACAGCTCATTCATGACACAGACAGTTCCATTCACAGAACCAGACAGCTCCATTTACAGACTCAGACAGCTCCATTCACAGAACCAGACAGCTCCATTCACAGACCCAGACAGCTCCATTCACAGACCCAGACAGCTCCATTTACGACTCAGACAGCTCCATTCACAGACCCAGGCAGCTCCATTCACAGACCCAGACATCTTCATTCACAGACTCAGACAGCTCAATTTACAGACTCCGGCAGCTCAATTCGCAGACCTAGACAGCTCCATTCACAGACCCAGACAGCTCCATTCACAGACACAGAGAGCTCCATTCACAGACCCAGACAGCTCCATTTACAGACTCAGACAGCTTCATTCACAGACCCAGACAACTCCATTCACAGACCCAGAGAGCTCCATTCACAGACTCAGACAGCTTCATTTACAGACCCAGACAGCTCCATTCACAGACTCAGAAAGTTCATTTCAGAAACCTAGACAGCACCATTCACAGACACAGACAGTTCCATTCAGAGACCCAGACAGCTCCATTCACAGATCCAGACTTATCGATTCACAGATCCAGACAGATCCATTCACAGACCCAGACAGATCCATTCACAGAAACAGACAGCAATATTCACAGAAATGGAAAGCTAATTTGAAAAAAAACAGACAGCTCATTTCACAAACAGACTCAGACAGCTCCATTCACAGACCCAGACAACTGCATTCACAGACCCAGAGAGCTCCATTCACAGACTCAGACAGCTTCATTCACAGACCCAGACATCTCCATTCACAGTTCCAGACAGCTCCATTCAAAGACCCAGACAGCTTCATTCAGAGATCCAGACAACTCCATTCAAAGACACCTGCAGCTCCATTCACAGACCCAGACAGTTCCATTCACAGACCCAGACAGCTCCATTCACAGACTCAGACAGCTCCATTCACAAACTCAGAATGATCATTTGACAGAACCAGACATCTCATTTCGCAGATCCAGACAGCTCCTTCCAAAGACACAGACAGTTCTATTCCCAGACCCAGACAGCTCCATTCACAGACGCCGAAAGTTCATTTTCCGACCCAGTCAGCTCCATTCACAGACCCAGACAGATCCATTCACAGACTCAGACAGCAACATTCACCAACATGGAAAGTTGATTACAAAAACACAGACAGTTCATTTCACAAATTCAGAAAGTTCTTTTCACTGACCCAGACATCTCCATTCACAGACTCAGAAAACTCATTTCACAGACCTAGACAGCTCCATTCACAGATCCAGACAACTCATTTCAAAGAGTCAGTCAGCTAAATTCACAGTACAAGACATCTCCATTCACTGACCCAGACAGCTCCATTCACAGACACAGAGAGCTCCAGTCACAGACCCAGACAGCTCCATTCACAGACCCAGACATCTCCATTCACAGGTCCAGACATCACCATTCACAGACCAGACAACTAAATTCACAGACTCAGACAGCTTCAGTCACAGACCCAGACAACTCAATTTACAGACCCAGACATCTCCATTCACTGACCCAGAAAGTTCATTTCATAGAACCAGACAGAACATTTCACAGACCCAGACAGCTCAATTCACAGACTCAGACAGCTCCATTCACAGACCCAGACAGCACATTTCACAGACCCAGACAGCTCAATTCACAGACCCAGACAGCTCCATTCACAGACCCAGACAGCTCCATTCACTGACCAAGACAGCGCCTTCCACAGACACAGACAGTTCCATTCACAGACCCAGACAGCTCCATTCACAGACGCCGAAAGTTCATTTCACAGATCCAGACAGCTCCATTCACAGACCCACACAGATCCATTCACAGACCCAGACTGCTACATTCAGAGAAACAGACAGCAACATTCACAGACATGGAAAGCTGATTTCAAAAACACAGACAGCTCATTTCACAAACTCAGAAAGTTCTTTAACAGACCCCGATATTTCCATTAACAGAAAAGACAACTCATTTCACAGACTCAGAATGCTCCATTCACAGACTCAGACAGCACCATTCACAGACCAAGACAGCTCCTTCCACAGAAACAGACAGTTCCATTCACAGACCCAGACAGCTCCATTCACAGACTCAGACAGCTCATTTCACAGACCCAGATAGCTACATTCACATACTCGGTAACCTCATTTCACAGACACAGACAGCTCCATTCACAGACTCAGACAGCTCCATTCACAGACTCAGACAGCTCCATTCACAGACTCAGACAGCTCCATTCATAGACTCAGACAGCTCCATTCACAGACTCAGACAGCTCCATTCACAGACTCAAACAGCACCATTCACATACTCAGACAGCTCTATTCACAGTCTCAGACAACTCCGTTCTCAGACCCAGAAATCTCCATTCACAGACCCAGACAGCTCCAGTCACAGACCCACACAGCTCCAATCACAGACCGAGACATCTCCATTCACAGATCCAGACATCACCATTCACAAACCAGACAACTAAATTCACAGACTCAGACAGCTTCAGTCACAGACCCAGACAACTCAATTTACAGACCCAGACATCTCCATTCACTGACCCAGAAAGTTCATTTCACAGAACCAGACAGAACATTTCACAGACCCAGACAGCTCAATTCACAGACTCAGACAGCTCCATTCACAGACCCAGACAGCACATTTCACAGACCCAGACAGCTCAATTCACAGACCCAGACAGCTCCATTCACAGACCCAGACAGCTCCATTCACTGACCAAGACAGCGCCTTCCACAGACACAGACAGTTCCATTCACAGACCCAGACAGCTCCATTCACAGACGCCGAAAGTTCATTTCACAGATCCAGACAGCTCCATTCACAGACCCACACAGATCCATTCGCAGACCCAGACTGCTACATTCAGAGAAACAGACAGCAACATTCACAGACATGGAAAGCTGATTTCAAAAACACAGACAGCTCATTTCACAAACTCAGAAAGTTCTTTAACAGACCCCGATATTTCCATTAACAGAAAAGACAACTCATTTCACAGACTCAGAATGCTCCATTCACAGACTCAGACAGCACCATTCACAGACCAAGACAGCTCCTTCCACAGAAACAGACAGTTCCATTCGCAGACACAGACAGATCCATTCACAGACTCAGACAGCTCCATTCGCAGACTCAGACAGCTCATTTCACAGACCCAGATAGCTACATTCACATACTCGGTAACCTCATTTCACAGACACAGACAGCTCCATTCACAGACTCAGACAGCTCCATTCACAGACTCAGACAGCTCCATTCACAGACTCAGACAGCTCCATTCACAGACTCAGACAGCTCCATTCACAGACTGAGACAGCTCCATTCACAGACTCAAACAGCACCATTCACAGACACAGACAGCTCTATTCACAGACTCAGACAACTCCGTTCTCAGACCCAGAAAACTCCATTCACAGACCCAGACAGCTCCAGTCACAGACCCACACAGCTCCAATCACAGACCGAGACATCTCCATTCACAGATCCAGACATCACAATTCACAAACCAGACAACTCATTTCAGAGACTCAGACAGCTTCAATCACAGACCCAGACAGCTCCATTCACAGATTCAGACAGCTCCATTCACAGACTCAGACAACTCCGTTCTCAGACCCAGAAAGCTCCATTCACAGACCCAGACAGCTCCAGTCACAGACCCAGACAGCTCCAATCACAGACCGAGACATCTCCATTCACAGATCCAGACATCACCATTCACAAACCAGACAACTCATTTCACAGACTCAGACAGCTCCATTCACAGAACCTGACAGCACATTTCACAGCTCCAGACAGCTCCATTCACAGATTCAGACAGCTCATTTCACAGATTCAGACAGTTCATTTCACAGACACAGGCAGTTCCATTCACAGGCCCAGACAGCTCCATTCACTGACCCAGACAGCACATTTCACAGACCCAGACAGCTTATTAACAGACACAGACAGCTCAATTCACAGAATCAGAATGATTGGCTGTAGCCGTTTGTTTAGAGGTTTCAGAATCTGGGAATCAGAAGATCAAAGCCTGGAAAAATAGGATTGGACGTCATTTAGATTTAACATCAATCCAAAGCTATTCTGTATACATTCAGATTACAAGTCAGACCATTTCTGTAGTTTCCTGTAAATATGCGGATGTGGCATCATTTCACTAAATCCATCTGCTGATCTCTCTCAGTTGTGAAAAACAATACACACCTGGCAGGATCCCGATACACTGTGAAACCCCATACACACCAGGCAGGATCCTGATACACTGTGAAACCCCATACACACCTGGCAGGATCCTGATACACTGTGAAACCCCATACACACCAGGCAGGATCCTGATATACTGTGAAACCCCATACACACCTGGCAGGATCCTGATTCACTGTGAAACCTCATACACACCTGGCAGGTTCCTGATACACTGTGATACCCCATACACACCTGGCAGGTTCCTGATTCACTGTGAAACCTCAGACACACCTGGCATGATCCTGATGATGCGGAGATGCCGGTGTTGGACTGGGGTCGACAAAATTGAGAGGTGGCACAACACCAGGTTATAGTCCAACAGTTTTATTTGAAATCACAAGCTTTCGGAGCTATCGATTGCTCCTTCCTTCGATGGTACATCAGCGAGACCATGCAGACACTGAGACAACGTATGAACGAGCACCGCGCAACAATCGCCAGGCAGGATTGTTACCTCCCAGTCGGGGAACACTTCAGCAGTCAAGGACATTCAGCCTCGGATCTGCGGGTAAGCGTTCTCCAAGGCAACCTTAGAAACACACGACAACGCAAAATCATCGAGCAGAAACTGATAGCCAAGTTCCGCACTCATGAAGACGGTCTCAATTGGGATCTTGGGTTTATGTCACGATACATGACGTGATCCGGACTCGAGTCGTCGTTAGCTTGTTCACAGATGTGATTCCCAGTAAAAAAAGTAAAAATGTTCCCAGTAAAAAAGTAATTTTTTTTTAAAGCTTTTCGTTTTACATACAGACGGCAGCTTTTGACACGTTAGAACCCCTGCGACTACACCTCATTGTCTCAGTTGTATCTTGCTATGTCTTTGATGTGGTACCTTCCTGGCTGACTTAATTAACTTTATCACACCTCGGCAGTTAGTCAGGATGATTTAATTTATTGGTCTGCAATTGTAAAGTACACATGCTTTGTTTTCTATCTATATCTGCTTTGGCGATTCTGTATCTAATTTACTTCACCTGAGGAAGGAGCAATCGATAGCTCCGAAAGCTTGTGATTTCAAATAAAACTGTTGGACTATAACCTGGTGCTGTGCGACCTCTCAATACTATCCTGATGCACTGTGAAACCCCATACACATCTGGCAGGATCCCGAAAAACTGAAACCCCATACACACGTGGCAGGATTCTGATACAGTGTGGAACCCCATACACACCTGGCACTAACCTGATACACTGTGAAACCCCATACACACCTGGCACTATCCTTATACAATGTGAAAACCCATACACACCTGGCAGGATCCTGAAACAATGAAACCCCAAACACACCTGGCAGGATCCTGATACACTGTGAAACCCCATACATACAAGACAGGATCCTGGTGCACTGTGAATCTCCATACACACCTGGCATGATCCTGATACACTGTGAAACCCCATACACACCTGGCACAATCCTGATACACTGTGAAAACCCATACACACCTGGCAGGATCCTGATTCACTGTGAAACCCCATACACACGTGGCAGGATTCTGATACACTGTGAAACCCCATACACACCTGGCACTATCCTGATACACTGTGAAATCCCATACAAACCTGGCAGGATTCTGATACACTGTGAAACCCCATACAAACCTGGCAGGATCCTGATACACTGTGAAAACTCATACACAACTGGAAGGATTCTGATACACTGTGAAACCCCATACACACCTGGCAGGATCCTGAAACACTGAAACCCCAAACACACCTGGCAGGATTCTGATACACTGTGAAACCCCATACAAACCTGGCAGGATCCTGATACACTGTGAAAACTCATACACAACTGGAAGGATTCTGATACACTGTGAAACCCCATACACACTTCGCAGGATCCTGATACACTGTGAAACCCCATAAACACCTGCCAGGATCCTGATACACTTTGAAACCCCATACACACCTGGCAGGATCCTGATACACAGTGAAACCCCATACACACCAGGCAGGATCCTGATACACTGTGAAACCCCATACACACCTGGCAGGATCGTTATACACTGTGAAACCCCATATACACCTGGCAGGATCCTGATCCAGTGTGAAACCTCATAAACACCTGGCAGGTTCCTGATACACTGTGAAACCCCATACACATCTGGCAGCATCCTGTTACACTGTGAAACCCCATACACACCTGGCAGAATCCTGATACACTGTGAAACCCCATACACACCAGACAGGATCCTGGTGCACTGTGAATCTCCATACACACCTGGCAGGTTCCTGATTCAGTGTGAAGCCCCATACACCCCTGGCATGATCCTGATACACTGTGAAACCCCATACACACCTGGCAGGATCCTGATACACTGTGAAATCCCAGACACACCTGGCAGGATCCTGATACACTGTGAAACCCCATACACACGTGGCAGGATTCTGATACACTGTGAAACCCCATACACACCTGGCAGGATCCTGATACACTGTGAAACCCCATACACACCTGGCAGGATACTGATACACTGTGAAACCCCATACACACCTGGCAGGATCCTGATACACTGTGAAACCCCATACACACCTGGCAGGATCCTGATACACTGTGAAACCCCATACACACCTGGCAGGATCCTGATACACTGTGAAACCCCATACACACCTGGCAGGATCCTGATTCACTGTGAAACCTCATACACACCTGGCAGGTTCCTGATACACTGTGAAACCCCATACACATCTGGCAGCATCCTGTTACACTGTGAAACCCCATACACACCTGGCAGGATCCTGATACACTGTGAAACCCCATACACACCTGGCAGGATCCTGATACACTGTGAAATCCCAGACACACCTGGCAGGATCCTGAAACACTGAAACCCCATACGCACGTGGCAGGATTCTGATACACTGTGAAACCCCATACACACCTGGCAGGATCCTGATACACTGTGAAACCCCATACACACCTGGCACTATCCTGATACTCTGTGAAACCCCATACAAACCTGGCAGGAACCTGAAACACTGAAACGACAAACACACCTGGCAGGATTCTGATAAACTGTGAAACCCCATAAACACCTGGCAGGATCCAGATACACTGTGAAAACCCATAAACACCTGGCAGGATTATGATACACTGTGAAACCCCATACACACCTGGCACGATCCTGATACACTTAAACCCCATACACACCTGACAGGATCCTGATACACTGTGAAAACCCTTACAAACCTGGCAGGATCCTGATACACTGTGAAACCCATAAACACCTGGCAGGATTCTGATACACTGTGAAACCCCACACACACCTGGCATGATCCTGATACACTGTGAAACCCCATACACACCTGGCACGATCCTGATACACTGTGAAACCCCATACACACCTGGCAGGATCCTGATACACTGTGAAACCCCATACACACCTGGCAGGATCCTGATACACTGTGAATCTCCATACACACCTGGCAGGTTCCTGATACACTGTGAAACCCCATACACACCTGGCAGGATCCTGATACACTGTGAAACCCCATACACACCTGGCAGGATCCTGATACACTGTGAAACCCCATACACACCTGCCAGGATCCTGATACACTGTGAAACCCCATACACACCTGGCAGGATCCTGATACACTGTGAAACCCCATACACACCTGGCAGGATCTGATACACTGTGAAACCCCATACACACCTGGCAGGATCCTGATACACTGTGAAACCCATACACACCTGGCAGGATCCTGATACACTGTGAAACCCCATACACACCTGGCAGGATCCTGATCACTGTGAAACCCCATACACACCTGGCAGGATTCTGATACACTGTGAAACCCCATACACACCTGGCAGGATCCTGATACACTGTGAAACCCCATACACACCTGGCAGGATCCTGATACACTGTGAAACCCCATACACACCTGGCAGGATCCTGATACACTGTGAAACCTCATACACACCTGGCAGGATCCTGATACACTGTGAAACCCCATACACACCTGGCAGGATCCTGATACACTGTGAAACCCCATACACACCTGGCAGGATCCTGATACACTGTGAAACCCCATACACACCTGGCAGGATCCTGATACACTGTGAAACCCATACACACCTGGCAGGATCTGATACACTGTGAAACCCCATACACACCTGGCAGGATCCTGATACACTGTGAAACCCCATACACACCTGGCAGGATCCTGATACACTGTGAAACCCCATACACACCTGGCAGTATCCTGATACACTGTGAAACCCCATACACACCTGGCAGGATCCTGATACACTGTGAAACCCATACACACCTGGCAGGATCCTGATTCACTGTGAAACCTCATAAACACCTGTCAGGTTCCTGATACACTGTGAAACCCCATACACACCTGGCAGCATCCTGATACACTGTGAAACCCCATACACACCAGACAGGATCCTGGTGCACTGTGAATCTCCAGACACACCTGGCAGGTTCCTGATTCAGTGTGAAGCCCCATACACCCCTGGCATGATCCTGATACACTGTGAAACCCCATACACACCTGGCAGGATCCTGATACACTGTGAAATCCCATACACACCTGGCAGGATCCTGAAACACTGAAACCCCATACGCACGTGGCAGGATTCTGATACACTGTGAAACCCCATACACACCTGGCAGGATCCTGATACACTGTGAAACCCCATACACACCTGGCACGATCCTGATACTCTGTGAAACCCCATACAAACCTGGCAGGAACCTGATACACTGAAACGCCAAACACACCTGGCAGGATTCTGATAAACTGTGAAACCCCATACACACCTGGCAGGATCCAGATACACTGTGAAAACCCATAAACACCTGGCAGGATTCTGATACACTGTGAAACCCCATACACACCTGGCAGGATCCTGATACACTTAAACCCCATACACACCTGACAGGATCCTGATACACTGTGAAAACCCTTACAAACCTGGCAGGATCCTGATACACTGTGAAACCCCATACACACCTGGCAGGATCCTGATACACTGTGAATCTCCATACACACCTGGCAGGTTCCTGATTCACTGTGAAACCCCATACACACCTGGCATGATCCTGATACACTGTGAAACCCCATACACACCTGGCACTATCCTGATACACTGTGAAACCCCATACTCACCTGCCAGGATCCTGAAACACTGTGAAACCCCATACACACCTGGCAGGATCCTGATTCACTGTGAAACCCCATACACACGTGGCAGGATTCTGATACACTGTGAAACCCCATACACACCTGCCACTATCCTGATACACCGTGAAATCCCATACAAACCTGGCAGGATCCTGATACACTGTGAAACCCCATACACACCTGGCAGGATCCTGAAACACTGAAACCCCAAACACACCTGGCAGGATTCTGATACACTGTGAAACCCCATACAAACCTGGCAGGATCCTGATACACTGTGAAAACTCATACACAACTGGAAGGATTCTGATACACTGTGAAACCCCATACACATCTGGCAGGATCCTGATACACTGTGAAAACTCATACACAACTGGAAGGATTCTGATACACTGTGAAACCCGATACACATCTGGCAGGATCCTGAAACACTGAAACCCCAAACACACCTGGCAGGATTCTGATACACTGTGAATCCCCATACAAACCTGGCAGGATCCTGATACACTGTGAAAACTCATACACAACTGGAAGGATTCTGATACACTGTTAAACCGCATACACACTTCGCAGGATCCTGATACACTGTGAAACCCCATACACACCTGGCAGGATCCTGATACACTGTGAAACCCCATGCACACCAGGCAGTATCCTGATACACTGTGAAACCCATACACACCTGGCAGGATCCTGATACACTGTGAAACCCCTTACACACCTGGCAGGATCCTGATACACTGTGAAACCCCATACACACCTGGCAGGATCCTGATACACTGTGAAACCCCATACACACCTGGCAGTATCCTGATACACTGTGAAACCCCATACACACCTGGCAGGATCCTGATACACTGTGAAACCCCATACACACCTGGCAGGATCCTGATACACTGTGAATCCCATACACACCTGGCAGGATCCTGTTACACTGTGAAACCCCATACACACCTGGCATGATCCTGATACACTGTGAAACCCCATACACACCTGCAGGATCCTGATACACTGTGAAACCCCATACACACCTGGCACTATCCTGATACACTGTGAAACCCCATACAAACCTGGCAGGATCCTGATACACTGTGATACCCCATACACACCTGGCAGGATCCTGATACACTGTGAAACCCCATACACACCTGGCAGGATTCTGATACACTGTGAAACCCCATACAAACCTGGCAGGAACCTGAAACACTGAAACCCCAAACACACCTGGCAGGATTCTGATAAACTGTGAAACCC
>JASTWF010000100.1:244617-350202 GCA_030390025.1 Squalus acanthias
GTGTATCAGGATCATGCCAGGGGTGTATGGGGCTTCACACTGAATCAGGAACCTGCCAGGTGTGTATGGAGATTCACAGTGCACCAGGATCCTGTCTGGTGTGTATGGGGTTTCACAGTGTATCAGGATTCTGCCAGGTGTGTATGGGGTTTCACAGTGTAACAGGATGCTGCCAGATGTGTATGGGGTTTCACAGTGTATCAGGAACCTGCCAGGTGTTTATGAGGTTTCACAGTGAATCAGGATCCTGCCAGGTGTGTATGGGGTTTCACAGTGTATCAGGATCCTGCCTGGTGTGTATGGGGTTTCACAGTGTATCAGGATCCTGCCAGGAGTGTATGGGGTTTCAAAGTGTATCAGGATCCTGCCAGGTGTGTATGGGGTTTCACAGTGTATCAGGATCCTGCGAAGTGTGTATGGGGTTTCACAGTGTATCAGAATCCTTCCAGTTGTGTATGAGTTTTCACAGTGTATCAGGATCCTGCCAGGTTTGTATGGGGTTTCACAGTGTATCAGAATCCTGCCAGGTGTGTTTGGGGTTTCATTGTTTCAGGATCCTGACAGGTGTGTATGGGTTTTCACAGTGTATCAGGATTGTGCCAGGTGTGTATGGGGTTTCACAGTGTATCAGGATCATGCCGGGTGTGTATGGAGATTCACAGTGCACCAGGATCCTGTCTGGTGTGTATGGGGTTTCACAGTGTATCAGGATTCTGCCAGGTGTGTATGGGGTTTCACAGTGTATCAGGATCCTGCCAGGTGTGTTTGGGGTTTCAGTGTTTCAGGATCCTGCCAGGTGTGTATGGGGTATCACAGTGTATCAGGATCCTGCCAGGTTTGTATGGGATTTCACCGTGTATCAGGATAGTGCCAGGTGTGTATGGGGTTTCACAGTGTTTCAGGATCCTGGCAGGTGGGTATGGCGTTTCACAGTGTATCAGGATGGTGCCAGGTGTGTATGGGGTTTCACAGTGTAACAGGATCCTGCCAGATGTGTATGGGGTTTCACAGTGTATCAGGAACCTGCCAGGTGTGTATGAGATTTCACAGTGAATCAGGATCCTGCCAGGTGTGTATGGGGTTTCACAGTGTATCAGGATCCTGGCAGGTGTGTATGGGGTTTCACAGTGTATCAGGATCATGCCAGGTGTGTATGGGGTTTCACAGTGTATCAGGATCCTGCCAGGTGTGTATGGGGTTTCGCAGTGTATCAGGATACTGCCTGGTGTGTATGGGGTTTCACAGTGTATCAGCATCCTTCCAGTTATGTATGAGTTTTCACAGTGTATCAGGATCCTGCTTGGTTTGTATGGGGTTTCACAGTGTATCAGAATACTGCCAGGTGTGTTTGGGGTTTCAGTGTTTCAGGATCCTGCCAGATGTGTATGGGGTTTCACAGTGTATCAGGATCCTGCCAGGTGTGTATGGGGTTTCGCAGTTTATCAGGATACTGCCTGGTGTGTATGGGGTTTCACAGTGTATCAGCATCCTTCCAGTTGTAAATGAGTTTTCACAGTGTATCAGGATCCTGCCAGGTTTGTATGGGGTTTCACAGTGTATCAGAATCCTGCCAGGTGTGTTTGGGGTTTCAGTGTTTCAGGATCCTGCCAGGTGTGTATGGGGTTTCACAGTGTATCAGGATCCTGCCAGGTTTGTATGGGATTTCACGATGTATCAGGATAGTGGCAGGTGTGTATGGGGTTTCACAGTGTTTCAGGATCCTGCCAGGTGTGTATGGGGTTTCACAGTGTTTCAGGATCCTGGCAGGTGAGTATGGGGTTTCACAGTGTATCAGGATCCTGCCAGGTGTGTATGCGTTTTCACAGTGTATCAGGATCCTGCCAGGTGTTTATGGAGTTTCACAGTATATCAGAATCCTGCCAGGTGTATTTGGGGTTTCAGTGTTTCAGGTTCCTGCCAGGTTTGTATGGGGTTTCACAGAGTATCAGGATCCTGCCTGGTGTGTATGGGGTTTCACAGTGTATCAGGATCCTGCCAGGTGTGTATGGGGTTTCACAGTGTATCAGGATCCTGCGAAGTGTGTTTGGGGTTTCCCAGTGTATCAGGATCCTGCCAGGTGTGTATGGGGTTTCACAGTGTATCAGAATCCTGCCAGGTGTGTTTGGGCTTTCAGTGTATCAGAATCCTGCAAGGTGTGTTTGGGGTTTCAGTGTTTCAGGATCCTGCCAGGTGTGTATGGGGTTTCACAGTGTTTCAGGATCCTGCCAGGTGTGTATGGGGTTTCACCGTGTATCAGGATAGTGCCAGGTGTGTAAGGGGTATCACAGTGTATCAGGATCCTGCCAGGTTTGTATGGGATTTCACCGTGTATCAGGATAGTGCCAGGTGTGTATGGGGTTTCACAGTGTTTCAGGATCCTGGCAGGTGAGTATGGGGTTTCACAGTGTATCAGGATGGTGCCAGGTGTGTATGGGGTTTCACAGTGTAACAGGATGCTGCCAGATGTGTATGGGGTTTCACAGTGTATCAGGAACCTGCCAGGTGTGTATGGGGTTTCACAGTGTATCAGGATCCTGCCAGGTGTGTATGGGGTTTCACAGTGTATCAGGATCCTGCCAGGTGTGTATGGGGTTTCACAGTGTATCAGGATCCTGCCAGGTGTGTATGGGGTTTCACAGTGTATCAGGATACTGCCTGGTGTGTATGGGGTTTCACAGTGTATCAGGATCCTGCCAGGTGTGTATGGGGTTTCACAGTGTATCAGGATACTGCCAGGTGTGTATGGGGTTTCACAGTGTATCAGGATCCTGCCAGGTGTGTATGGGGTTTCACAGTGTATCAGGATCCTGCCAGGTGTGTATGGGGTTTCACAGTGTATCAGGATCCTGCCAGGTGTGTATGGGGTTTCACAGTGTATCAGGATCCTGCGAAGTGTGTATGGGGTTTAACAGTGTATCAGAATCCTTCCAGTTGTGTATGAGTTTTCACAGTGTATCAGGATCCTGCCAGGTTTGTATGGGGTTTCACAGTGTATCAGAATCCTGCCAGGTGTGTTTGGGTTTTCAGTGTTTCAGGATCCTGCCAGGTGTGTATGGGGTTTCACAGTGTATCAGGATCCTGCCAGGTTTGTATGGGATTTCACGGTGTATCAGGATATTGCCAGGTGTGTATGGGGTTTCACAGTGTATCAGGAACCTGCCAGGTGTGTATGAGGTTTCACAGTGAATCAGGATCCTGCCAGGTGTGTATGGGGTATCACAGTGTATCAGGATCCTGCCAGGTTTGTATGGGATTTCACAGTGTATCAGGATAGTGCCAGGTGTGTATGGGGTTTCACAGTGTTTCAGGATCCTGGCAGGTGAGTATGGGGTTTCACAGTGTATCAGGATCCTGCCAGGTGTGTTTGCGTTTTCACAGTGTATCAGGATCCTGCCAGGTGTTTATGGGGTTTCACAGTGTATCAGAATCCTGCCAGGTGTGTTTGGGGTTTCAGTGTTTCAGGTTCCTGCCAGGTTTGTATGGGGTTTCACAGAGTATCAGGATAGTGCCAGGTGTGTATGGGGTTTCACAGTGTATCAGGATCCTGCCAGGTGTGTATGGGGTTTCACAGTGTATCAGAATCCTGCCACGTGCGTATGGGGTTTCACAGTGTATCAGAATCCTGCCACGTGCGTATGGGGTTTCACAGTGTATCAGAATCCTTCCAGTTGTGTATGAGTTTTCACAGTGTATCAGGATCCTGCCAGGTTTGTATGGGGTTTCACAGTGTATCAGAATCCTGCCAGGTGTGTTTTGGGTTTCAGTGTTTCAGGATCCTGCCAGCCTCTGGCTGCAGAGATAGTGGATGCATTGGTTGTAATCTACCAAAATTCCCTGGATTCTGGAGAGGTCCCAGCGGACTGGAAAACCGTAAATATAACGCCCCTATTTAAGAAAGGAGGAGACAGAAAGCAGGCAACTATCGACCAGTTAACCTAACATCTGTCATTGGGAAAATGCTGGAGTCCATCATTAAGGAAGTGATAGGACATTTAGAAAATCATAATATAGTCAAGCAGAGTCAGCATGGTTTTATGAAAGGGAAATCATGTTTGACAAATTTGCTGGAGTTCTTTAAGGATGTAACGAGCAGGCTGGATAAAGGGGAACCAGTAAATGTTGTGTATTTGGATTTCCAGAAGGCATTCAATAAGGTGCCACATAAAAAGTTACTACACAAGTTAAGAGCTCACGGGGTTGGGGGTAATATATTCGCATGGATAGAGGATTGGCTAACTAACAGAAAACAGAGAGTCGGGATATATGGGTCATTTTCAGGTTAGCAAACTGTAACTAGTGGGGTGCCGCAGGGATCAGTGCTGGGGCCTCAACTATTTACAATCTATATTAATGACTTGGATGAAGGGACTGAGTGTAATGTAGCCAAATTTGCTGATGATACAAAGATAGGCGGGAAAGCAAGTTGTGTGGAGGAGGCAAAGAATCTCCAAAGGGATACAGACAGGCTCAGTGAGTGGGCAAAAATCTGGCAGATGGAGTTTAATGTGGGAAAATGCGAGGTTATCCACTTTGGTAGGAAAAATAAAAAAGCAAATTATTATTTAAATGGGGAGAGATTACAAAATGCTGAGGTACAGAGGGATCTGGGGGTCCTTGTACATGAAACACAAAAAGTTAGCATGCAGGTACAGCAAGTAATTAGGAAGGGAAATGGAATGTTGGCCTTTATTGCAAAGGGAATGGAGTAGAAAAGTAGGGAAGTCCTGTTACAACTGTACAGGACGTTGGTGTGACCACACCTGGAATACTGCATACAGTTTTGGTCTCCTTATTTAAGGAAGGATATTACTTGCATTGGAGGCAGTTCAGAGAAGGTTCATGAGGTTGATTCCGGAGATGAAGGGGTTGTCTTATGAAGAAAGGTTGAGCAGGTTGGGCCTATACTCATTGGAGTTTAGAAGAATGAGAGGGGATCTTATTGAAACATATAATATTTAAAATAGATTCAAGAAGGAGTTGGATATATTTCTTAAGGCTAAAGGGATCAAGGGATATGGGGAGAAAGCAGGGACAGGGTACTGAATTTGGATGATCAGCCATGATCGCATTGAATGGTGGAGCAGGCTAGAGGGGCCGAATGGCCTACTCCTGCTCCTATCTTCTATGTTTCTATGATTCTGAAGGGGCTTGACAGTGTAGATGCAGAGAGAGGATGTTTCCCCTCATGGGGGAATCTAGAACTAGGGGACATAATTTCAGAATAAGGGGAAACCCTTTTAAATCAGAAATAAGGAATTTCTTCTCTCAGAGCGTCGTGAATCTTTGGAATTCTCTTCCCCAGAGAGCTGTGGAGGCTGGGTCATTGAATATATTCAAGGTGGAGATAGACAGATTTTTGAACGATAAGGGAGTGAAGGGTTAAGGGGAACGGGCAGGGAAGTGGAGTTGAGGCCAAGATCAGATCAGCCATGATCTTATTGAATGGTGGAGCAGGCTCGAGGGGCCAAATGACCTACTCCTGCTCCTACATCTTATGTTCTTATGTTCTGACCAGTCTCCATTTCTTCTCCATTTACAGACGCTCCCAGACCACTCACCATTTCTCCTCCATATACAGACACTTCCTGACCAGTCACCGTTTCTCCATTTACAGACACTCCCTGACCATTCCCCATTTCTCCCTCATTTATAGACACTCCCTGACCAGTCACCATTTCTTCTTCATTTACAGATGCTCCCTGACCTGTCACCATTTCTCCTCCATTTACAGACGCTCCCCGACATGTCGCCAATTCTCCTTCATTTACAGACACTCCTAGACCACTCACATTTCTACTCCATTTACAGACGCTCCCTTACCAGTCCCCATTTCTCCTTCATTTACAGACGCTCCCTGGCTAGTCTCCATTTACAGACGCTCCCTGACCATTGACCATTTCTCCTCCATTTACAGATGCTCCCTGACCATTTCCCATTTTTCCTTAATTTACAGACGCTCCCTAATCATTGACCATTTCTCCTCCATTTACAGACGCTCCCTGACCATTCCCCATTTTTCCTTCATTTACAGAAGCTCCCTGACCACTCACCATTTCTCCTCCATTTATAGATGCTCCCTGACCACTCACCATTTCGTCTCCATTTACAGACGCTCCCTGACCATTCCCCATTTTTCCTTCATTTACAGACGCGCCCTGACCATTCACCATTTCTTCTCCATTTACAGACGCTCCCTGACCACTCACCATTTCTTCTCCATTTAAAGACGCTCCCTGACCATTCCACATTTCTCCTTCATTTACAGACGCTCCCTGACCACTCACCATTTCTCCTTCATTTACAGACGCTCCCTGACCATTCCACATTTCTCCTCCATTTACAAATGCTCCCTGACCATTCCACATTTCTCCTCCATTTAAAGACGCTCCCTGATCTGTCACCATTTCTCCTCCATTTACAGATGCTCCCTGACCACTCACCATTTCTCCTCCATTTACAGACGCTCCCTGACCACTCTCCTTTTCTCCTCCATTTACAGACGCTCCCTGACCAGTCTCCATTTACAGACGCTCCCTGACTCACTTCCTCCCTGTCCCGGAGTTTACCGCGGGGCCGCTTTGTGGACTTTCTGTTGTTTGCTCCACACCACAGATGGAACCCTGTGGGGTGGAGCAAACATTGCAACATTTGGCAGTGAAATGGATTCACTCAGGACAGACAGCAGGGATTATTTCAGGAAATAACACAGTGTAGTGAGAAAGGAAATGCAGTGGATGTTGTGGAGATGGATTGTCAAAAGGTGTTTGATAAGGTGCCGGACAGGAGGCTTGTTGATCAAATGAAGGCTGACGGTATTAAAGGGAGTGGGGCAGCGTGGATAGGAAGTTGGGTAAAGGGCAGAAAACAGAGAGTAGTGGTTAATGGATGTTCTTCAGACTGGAGGGATGTACACAGTGGTGTCCCCCAGGGTCAGTGTTGGGACCACTGCTCTTCTCAATATCGAGACATGATCTGGGCTTGGGTATGTGGGGAACAAGATCAAAATCTCCAGATGAGACCAAAATAGGGACCCTGGCCAACTGTGAAGAGGACTGTAAGTGACTTCAGTGTGAATACACAGGTTAGTAAATGGGGCAGGGAGATGTCAGCTGAAATTTAATGCACAGAAATGTGAGGTGATGCATTTTGGGAGGAAGAAAATGGTAGGAAATCTACATTAAATGGAAAAAGTTTAAAAGGAGTGGAGGAACAGAACAGTAAAGAGGTTTGTGGTTTACAAGGACACTTTCCCTGGTTCCCTTTTCTTCAGTAATGTTCTCCTTATCCCTAACTAAAGACTACACGATAACATAAACAAGTTCCATCCCACCATCAAACTCACCATGGACTACTCCTCAGAATCGGTTTCATTCCGGGACACACGAATCTCCATCAAAGACGGACACCTCAGCACTTCACTCTACCGCAAGCCCACGGACAACCTCACGATGCTCCACTTCTCCAGCTTCCACCCTAACCACGTTAAAAAAGCCATCCCCTCTGGACAAGCCCTGCGAATACACAGAATCTGCTCAGACGAGGAGGAACGCGATGGACACCTACGGACGCTGAAAAACGCCCTCGTAAGAACGGGATATGACGCTCGACTCATCGATCGACAGTTCCGACGGGCCACAGCGAAAAATCGCATAGACCTCCTCAGAAGGCAAACACGGGACACAACCAACAGGGTACCCTACATCGTCCAGTACTTCCCCGGAGCGGAGAAACTACGCCATGTTCTTCGCAGCCTCCAACATGTCATCGATGACGACGAACACCTCGCTAAGGCCATCCCCACGCCTCCACTACTTGCCTTCAAACAGCCGCCTAACCTCAGAAGTACCATCGTTCACAGCAAATTACCCAGCTTTCAGGATAACAGCGACCACGACACCACACAACCCTGCCATGGCAACCTCTGCAAGACATGCCAGATCATCAACACAGATACCATCATCACACATGAGGACACTACCCACCAGGTACATGGTACATACTCATGTGACTCGGCCAACGTTGTCTACCTCATACGTTGCAGGAAAGAATGCACTGCGGCATGGTACATTGGCGAGACCATGCAGACACTGAGACAATGTATGAACGGACACCGCGCAACAATCACCAGGCAGGAGTGTTCCCTCCCAGTCGGGGAACACTTCAGCAGTCAAGAACATTCAGCCTCGGATCTGCGGGTAAGCGTTCTCCAAGGCGACCTTAGAAACACACGACAACGCAAAATCATCGAGCAGAAACTGATAGCCAAGTTCCGCACTCATGAGGACGGCCTCAACCGGGATCTTGGGTTTATGTCACGATACATGACGTGATCCAGACTCGAGTCGTCGTTGGCTTGTTAACAGATGTGATTCCCAGTAAAAAAGTAAAAATTTTAAAGTTTATCGTTTCCCATACTGCGGCTTTTGACACATTGGACCCCCTGTGGCTCCACCTCATTGTCTCAGTTGTATCTTGCTATGTCTTTGATGTGACCTGATTGCCTTTTGTCACACCTCAGCAGATAAACAGTCAGGGTGATTTAAATGTATTCGTCTGCTTTTGTAAGTAACACATGCATTGTTCTCTATCTATATATGCTTTGGCGATTCTGTATCTCTTTACTTCACCTGAGGAAGGGGCGAGCGATAGCTCCGAAAGCTTCTGATTCCAAATAAAACTGTTGGACTATAACCTGGTGTTGTGCGACTTCTCATCATTATCCCTAAACTACCCTGCCTGCTGTTAATGATGTTATTTCTTATAGTTTCACAGTTATAGGTATAAACATCACACATTATAATCTGATCTATTCTATTACTCACTCTGGTTTAAGCTTATATTGTGGTTAATAACAGACAATCCCGGTTCTTTCCCCTGATCTGATTAGAGTGTCACCCGAGCGGAATTTGTGGAATGGAATGTCTTATCAGTGTTGCCATGGCGACCTGTCTGCAGTGAAAGGCCTGTTTGAGTTTCTAACTCAGACTAAACTTCTCTCTCCCATAATAACAATTATATCAGACATTTATGTTAATATACTTTAGCCATGTACTGTTAATATCACTAAAACCAACAAGGGGTTCAGAGACACAAACCTTTAAAAGTGGGAGGGACAAGCTGATAAAGTGTTTAAAAAGCACATGGGATCTTAGATTTTATAAATAGGGGTGTAGAGTGCAAAAGGGCAGGTACAGCACGGGTTAGATACAGAGTAAAGCTCCCTCGACACTGTCCCATCAAACTGTCCCAGGGCAGGTACAGCACGGGTTAGATACAGAGTAAAGCTCCCTCTACACTGTCCCATCAAACACTCCCAGGGCAGGTACAGCACGGGTTAGATACAGAGTAAAGCTCCCTCCACACTGTCCCATCAAACACTCCCAGGGTAGGTACAGCATGGGTTAGATACAGAGTAAAGCTCCCTCTGCACTGTCCCAGCAAACACTCCCAGGGCAGGTACAGCATGGGTTAGATACAGAGTAAAGCTTCCTCTGCACTGTCCCAGCAAACACTCCCAGGGCAGGTACAGCATGGGTTAGATACAGAGTAAAGCTCCCTCTGCACTGTCCCAGCAAACACTCCCAGGGCAGGTACAGCATGGGTTAGATACAGAGTAAAGCTCCCTCTACACTGTCCCATCAATCACTCCCAGGGCAGGTACAGCACAGGTTAAATGCAGAGTAAAGCTCCCTCTACATTGTCCCACCAAACACTCCCAGGGCAGGTACAGCACGGATTAGATACAGAGTAAAGCTCTCTCTGCACTGTCCCATCAAACACTGGCAGAGCAGGTCCAGCACGGGTTAGATACAGAGTAAAGCTCCCTCGACACTGTCCCATCAAACACATCCAGAGCAGGTGCAGCACGGGTTAGATACAGAGTAAAGCTCCCTCTACACTGTCCCATCAAACACTCCCAGGGCAGGTACAGCACGGGTTGGATACAGAGTAAAGCTCCCTCTATACTGTCCCATCAAACACTCCTGGAGCAGGTGCAGCACGGGTTAGATACAGAGTATAGCTCCCTCTACACTGTCCCATCAAACACATCCAGAGCAGGTCCAGCACGGGTTAGATACAGAGTAAAGCTCCCTCTGCACTGTCCCAGCAAACACATCCAGAGCAGGTGCAGCACAGGTTAGATACAGAGTAATGCTCCCTCGACACTGTCCCATCAAACACTCCCAGGGCAGGAACAGCACGGGTCAGATACAGAGTGAAGCTCCCTCTACACTGTCCCATCAAACACTCCCAGGGCAGGTACAGCATAGGTTAGATACAGAGTAAAGCTCCCTGGACACTGTCGAGAATCGCCAAGAAGATCGCGCATATCGACACCGACATCAAGTATCTACAGAGATGCAAGAAAGCAGACAAGATCCCGAAAGGACTACAGATCACGAACCCACTCAAGTCGACATACAACACAGACTTCGCTGAGAGACTCTGCCGTCGTACCTCTCGCACACTCCTCAACCATCTCGTACACCAGCTCTACAGCAAATGCCACAACCTCGAAACCAAGATAGAGTCCATGCTCTCAGCCTGTGCTCAGGACACAGCAGACCAGTTACGAGACACCGCCAAACAGACGAGGCAACGGAACTACGCTGCCTACATGCGCATCAAGAACAGGAAGCTTGAGAAACTCGGCATCACCACCAGCAGCAACCAAGCCTCCCCCGGTACCACGGCTGCAACCACAGGGAAGTCCATCGTCAACTTGTCCGACCATACCCTTCAACCAGACGAAATCGAAGTTCTCGCCCTAGGGCTCAAGTTCTGCCCAACCACCAAAATGGACCCCATCGGTCTCGCGGCAGACACGGAGGAATTCATCAGGAGAATGAGGCTCCGGGAATACTTCCACAAATCCCAAGATGTCAGCAACAAACCCAATGAGACAATCAATGATCCAGAACAGCAGACAGAGGGACTCGCAGTGCAGCAACCGAAGAAAAAAGAGTCAAACTGGACCCCTCCAGAGGGTCGATGCCCCAAGCTTGACATGTATGCTCAAGCGGTCAGGAGATGCATCGACGCCAGATTCATCAGCCGCACTCACAAGACAGTCCAGAATGTCACCCGAGCACAACGCAACGCCATCCACGCTCTCAAGACCAACCGCAACATCGTCATCAAACCAGCGGACAAAGGAGGAGCCATCGTCATACAGAACAGAACGGACTATTGTAAAGAAGCATACCGACAACTGGACAACCAGGAACACTAGACAGCTACCCGCAGATCCGACCAAAGAACACACCCGCCAACTCAATAGACTGATCAAGACCTTCGATCCAGACCTTCAAAACATCCTACGCGCTCTCATCCCACGTACTCCCCGCGTGGGAGACTTCTACTGCCTCCCAAAGATACACAAAGCCAACACACCCGGACGTCCTATTGTATCAGGCAATGGAACCCTGTGTGAGAACCTCTCTGGATACGTCGAGGGCATTCTGAAACCCATCGTACAGGGAACCCCCAGCTTCTGTCGCGACACTACAGACTTCTTACAGAAACTCAGCACCCACGGACCAGTTGAAACAGGAACACTCCTCGCCACGATGGACGTATCGGCACTCTACACCAGTATCCCCCACGATGACGGCATCGCTGCGACAGCCTCAGTACTCAACACCAACAACAGCCAATCTCCAGACGCCATCCTACAACTCATCCGCTTCATCCTTGACCACAATGTCTTCACCTTCGACAACCATTTTTTTTACCCAAACACACGGAACAGCCATGGGGACCAAATTCGCACCCCAATACGCAACATCTTCATGCACAAGTTCGAGCAAGACTTCTTCGCTGCACAGGACCTCCAGCCAACGCTGTACACCAGATACATCGACGACATTTTCTTCCTTTGGACCCATGGCGAAGGATCACTGAAAGACTACACGATAACATAAACAAGTTCCATCCCACCATCAAACTCACCATGGACTACTCCTCAGAATCGGTTTCATTCCTGGACACACGAATCTCCATCAAAGACGGACACCTCAGCACTTCACTCTACCGCAAGCCCACGGACAACCTCACGATGCTCCACTTCTCCAGCTTCCACCCTAACCACGTTAAAGAAGCCATCCCCTATGGACAAGCCCTGCGAATACACAGGATCTGCTCAGACGAGGAGGAACGCGATGGACACCTACGGACGCTGAAAAACGCCCTCGTAAGAACGGGATATGACGCTCGACTCATCGATCGACAGTTCCGATGGGCCACAGCGAAAAATCGCATAGACCTCCTCAGAAGGCAAACACGGGACACAACCAACAGGGTACCCTACGTCGTCCAGTACTTCCCCGGAGCGGAGAAACTATGCCATGTTCTTCGCAGCCTTCAACATGTCATCGATGACGACAAACACCTCGCTAAGGCCATCCCCACGCCTCCACTACTTGCCTTCAAACAGCCGCCTAACCTCAGAAGTACCATCGTTCGCAGCAAATTACCCAGCTTTCAGGATAACAGCGACCACGACACCACACAACCCTGCCACGGCAAACTCTGCAAGACATGCCAGATCATCAACACAGATACCACCATCACACGTGAGGACACTACCCACCAGGTACATGGTACATACTCATGTGACTCGGCCAACGTTGTCTACCTCATACGTTGCAGGAAAGAATGCACCGCGGCATGGTACATCGGCGAGACCATGCAGACACTGAGACAACGTATGAACGAGCACCGCGCAACAATCGCCAGGCAGGATTGTTACCTCCCAGTCGGGGAACACTTCAGCAGTCAAGGACATTCAGCCTCGGATCTGCGGGTAAGCGTTCTCCAAGGCAACCTTAGGAACACACGACAACGCAAAATCGAGCAGAAACTGGTAGCCAAGTTCCGCACTCATGAAGACGGTCTCAACCGGGATCTTGGGTTTATGTCACGATACATGACATGATCCGGACTCGAGTCGTCGTTGGCTTGTTCACAGATGTGATTCCCAGTAAAAAAGTAAAAATTTTCCCAGTAAAAAAGTAAAAATTTTGCAGCTTATCGTTTTACATACAGACGGCAGCTTTTGACACGTTAGACCCCCTGCGACTCCACCTCATTGTCTCAGTTGTATCTTGCTATGTCTTTGATGTGGTACCTTCCTGGCTGACCTGATTAACTTTATCACACCTCGGCAGATAGTCAGGATGATTTAATTTAGTTGTCTGCAATTGTAAGGTACGTTCTCTATCTATATATGCTTTGTCGAGTCTGTATTTCTTTACTTCACCTGAGGAAGGGGCGATCGATAGCTCCGAAAGCTTGTGATTTCAAATAACGCTGTTGGACTATAACCTGGTGTTGTGCGACCTCTCAATTTTGTCCATCAAACACTCCCAGGGCAGGTACAGCACGGGTTAGATTCAGAGTAAAGCTCCCTCTGCACTGTCCCATCAAACACTCCAGGCCAGGTACAGTAGGGTTAGATACAGAGTAAACTCTCTCTACACTGTCCCATCAAACACTCCTGGAGCAGGTATAGCACGGGTTAGATACAGAGTAAAGCTCCCTCTACACTGTCGCATCAAACACATCCAGAGCAGGTACAGCACGGGTTAGATACAGAGTAAAGCTCCCTCTACACTGTTCATCAAACACTCCCAGGGCAGGTACAGCACAGGTTAGATACAGAGTAAAGCTCCCTCTACACTGTCCCATCAAACACTCCCAGGGCAGATACAGCACGGGTTAAATACAGAGTATCGCTCTCTCTGCACTGTCCCATCAAACACTCCCAGGGCAGGTATAGCCCACGCTCTATAGAGAGGAAAGCCCACTCTACACTGTCCCATCAAACACTCCCAGGGTAGGTACAACACAGGTTACATGCAGAGTGAAGCTCCCTTTATACTGTCCCATCAAACACTCCCAGGGAAGGTACAGCACGGGTTAGATGCAGAGTAAAGCGCGCTCTACACTGTCCCATCAAACACTCCCAGGGCAGGTACAGCACAGGTTAGATACAGAGTAAAGCCCCCTCTGCACTGTCCCATCAAACACTCCCAGGGCAGGAAAAGCACGGGTTAGATACAGAGTAAAGCTCCCTCTGCACTGTGCAATCAAACACTCCTGGAGCAGGTATAGCACGGGTTAGATACAGAGTCATGCTCCCTCTACACTGTCCCATCAAACACTCCCAGGGCAGGTACAGCATGGGTTAGATACACAGTAAAGCTCCCTCTGCACTGTGCAATCAAACACTCCTGGAGCAGGTATAGCATGGGTTAGATACAGAGTAAAGCTCCCTCTGCGCTGTCCCATCAAACACTGCCAGAGCAGGTACAGCATGGGTTAGATACACAGTAAAGCTCCCTCTACACTGTGCAATCAAACACTCCTGGAGCAGGTATAGCACGGGTTAGATACAGAGTAAACCTCCCTCTACACTGTCGCATCAAACACATCCAGAGCAGGGACAGCACGGGTTAGATACAGAGTAAAGCTTCCTCTACACTGTCCCATCAAACACTCCCAGGGCAGGTGCAGCATGGGTTAGATACAGAGTAAAGCTTCCTCTACACTGTCCCATCAAACACTCCAAGGGCAGGTACAGCACCGGTTAGATACAGAGTAAAGCTCCCTCTGCACTGTCCCATCCAACACATCCAGAGCAGGTGCAGCACCGGTTAGATACAGAGTAAAGCTCCCTCTGCACTGTCCCATCAAACACTCCCAGGGCAGGGACAGCACAGGTTACATGCAGAGTAAAGCTCCCTCTACATTGTCACACGAAACACTCCCAGGGTAGGTACAGCACGGGTTAGATACAGAGTAAAGCTCGCTCTATACTATCACATCAAACACTCCAGGGGCTGGTACAGCACGGATTCGATACAGAGTAAAGCTGCCTCGACACTGTCCCATCCAGTACATCCAGAGCAGGTGCAGCACGGGTTAGATACAGAGTAAAGCTCCCTCTACACTGTCCCATCAAACACTCCCAGGGCAGGTGCAGCACGGGTTAGATACAGCGTAAAGCTCCCTCTACACTGTCCGATCAAACACTCCCAGGGCAGGTACACCAGGGGTTAGTAACAGAGTAAAACTCCCTCTACATTATCCCATCAAACACTCCCAGGGCAGGTACAGCATAGGTTACATGCAGAGTGAAGCTCCCTTTACACTGTCCCATGAAACGCTCCCAGGGCAGGTACAGCACGGGTTAGATACAGAGTAAAGCTCGCACTATACTGTCCCATCAAACACTCCTAGGGCAGGTACAGCACGGGTTAGATACAGAGTAAAGCTCGCTCTATACTGTCCCATCAAACATTCACAGGGCAGGTACAGCACAGGTTAGATACAGATTAAAGCTCCCTCTACACTGTCCCATCAAACACTCCCAAGGCAGGTACAGCACGGGTTAGATACAAAGTAAAGCTCCCTCTCCACTGACCCATCAAACACTTCCAGGGCAGGTACAGCACGGGTTAGATACAGAGTAAAACTCCCTCGACATTATCCCATCAAACACTCCTAGGGCACGTACAGCATGGTTTAGATACAGAGTACAGCTCCTTCTACATTGTCCCACCAAACACTCCCAGGGTAGGTACAGCACGGGTTTGATACAGAGTAAAGCTCGCACTTTACTGTCCCATCAAACACTCCTAGGGCAGGTACAGCACGGGTTAGATACAGAGTAAAACTCCCTCTACATTATCCCATCAAACACTCCCAGGGCAGGTACAGCATAGGTTACATGCAGAGTGAAGCTCCCTTTATACTGTCCCATGAAACGCTCCCAGGGCAGGTACAGCACGGGTTAGATACAGAGTAAAGCTCGCTCTATACTATCCCATCAAACATTCACAGGGCAGGTCCAGCACTGGTTAGATACAGATTAAAGCTCCCTCGACACTGTCCCATCAAACACTCCCAAGGCAGGTACAGCACGGGTTGGATACAAAGTAAAGCTCCCTCCACACTGACCCATCAAACACTCCCAGGGCAGGTGCAGCACGGGTAAGATACAGAGTAAAGCTCCCTCTCCACTGACCCATCAAACACTTCCAGGGCAGGTACAGCACGGGTTAGATACAGAGTAAAACTCCCTCTACATTATCCCATCAAACACTGCCAGGGCAGGTACAGCACAGGTTACATGCAGAGTGAAGCTCCCTTTATACTGTCCCATCAAACGCTCCCAGGGAAGGTACAGCACGGGTTAGATGCAGAGTAAAGCGCGCTCTACACTGTCCCATCAAACACTCCCAGGGCAGGTACAGCACAGGTTAGATACAGAGTAAAGCCCCCTCTGCACTGTCCCATCAAACACTCCCAGGGCAGGAAAACCACGGGTTAGATACACAGTCATGCTCCCTCTACACTGTCCCATCAAACACTCCCAGGGCAGGTACAGCATGGGTTAGATACACAGTAAAGCTCCCTCTGCACTGTGCAATCAAACACTCCTGGAGCAGGTATAGCATGGGTTAGATACAGAGTAAAGCTCCCTCTGCGCTGTCCCATCAAACACTGCCAGAGCAGGTACAGCATGGGTTAGATACACAGTAAAGCTCCCTCTACACTGTGCAATCAAACACTCCTGGAGCAGGTATAGCACGGGTTAGATACAGAGTAAACCTCCCTCTACACTGTCGCATCAAACACATCCAGAGCAGGGACAGCACGGGTTAGATACAGAGTAAAGCTTCCTCTACACTGTCCCATCAAACACTCCCAGGGCAGGTGCAGCATGGGTTAGATACAGAGTAAAGCTTCCTCTACACTCTCCCATCAAACACTCCCCGGGCAGGTACAGCACGGGTTAGATACAGAGTAAAACTCCCTCGACACGAACCCATCAAACACTCCCAGGGCTGGTGCAGCATGGATTAGATACAGAGTAAAGCTCCCTTTACACTGTCCCATCAAACACTCCAAGGGCAGGTACAGCACCGGTTAGATACAGAGTAAAGCTACCTCTACACTGTCCCATCCAACACATCCAGAGCAGGTGCAGCACCGGTTAGATACAGAGTAAAGCTCCCTCTGCACTGTCCCATCAAACACTCCCAGGGCAGGGACAGCACAGGTTACATGCAGAGTAAAGCTCCCTCTACATTGTCACACGAAACACTCCCAGGGTAGGTACAGCACGGGTTAGATACAGAGTAAAGCTCGCTCTATACTATCCCATCAAACACTCCAGGGGCTGGTACAGCACGGATTCGATACAGAGTAAAGCTGCCTCGACACTGTCCCATCCAGTACATCCAGAGCAGGTGCAGCACGGGTTAGATACAGAGTAAAGCTCCCTCTACACTGTCCCATCAAACACTCCCAGGGCAGGTACAGCACGGGTTAGATACAGCGTAAAGCACCCTCTACACTGTCCCATCAAACACTCCCAGGGCAGGTGCAGCACGGGTAAGATACAGAGTAAAGCTCCCTCTCCACTGACCCATCAAACACTTCCAGGGCAGGTGCAGCACGGGTAAGATACAGAGTAAAGCTCCCTCTACACTGTCCGATCAAACACTCCCAGGGCAGGTACACCAGGGGTTAGTAACAGAGTAAAGCTCCCTCTACACTGTCCCATCAAACACTCCCAAGGCAGGTACAGCACGGGTTAGATACAAAGTAAAGCTCCCTCTCCACTGACCCATCAAACACTTCCAGGGCAGGTACAGCACGGGTTAGATACAGAGTAAAACTCCCTCGACATTATCCCATCAAACACTCCCAGGGCAGGTACAGCATAGGTTACATGCAGAGTGAAGCTCCCTTTATACTGTCCCATCAAACGCTCCCAGGGCAGGTGCAGCACGGGTAAGATACAGAGTAAAGCTCCCTCTACACTGTCCGATCAAACACTCCCAGGGCAGGTACACCAGGGGTTAGTAACAGAGTAAAGCTCCCACTACACTGTCCCATCAAACACTGAGAGGTCGCACAACACCAGGTTATAGTCCAACAGTTTTATTTGAAATCACAAGCTTTCGGAGCTATCGCTCCTTCCTCAGGTGAAGTGACTTCACTTCACCTGAGGAAGGAGCGATAGCTCCGAAAGCTTGTGATTTCAAATAAAACTGTTGGACTATAACCTGGTGTTGTGCGACCTCTCAATTTTGTCCACCCCAGTCCAACACCGGCATCTCCGCATCATGACCATCAAACACTCCCAGGGCAGGCACAGCACGCGTTCGAGACAGAGTAAAACTCCCTCTACATTATCCCATCAAACACTCCTAGGGCACGTACAGCATGGTTTAGATACAGAGTACAGCTCCCTCTACATTGTCCCACCAAACACTCCCAGGGTAGGTACAGCACGGGTTTGATACAGAGTAAAGCTCGCACTTTACTGTCCCATCAAACACTCCTAGGGCAGGTACAGCACGGGTTAGATACAGAGTAAAACTCCCTCTACATTATCCCATCAAACACTCCCAGGGCAGGTACAGCATAGGTTACATGCAGAGTGAAGCTCCCTTTATACTGTCCCATGAAACGCTCCCAGGGCAGGTACAGCACGGGTTGGATACAAAGTAAAGCTCCCTCCACACTGACCCATCAAACACTCCCAGGGCAGGTGCAGCACGGGTAAGATACAGAGTAAAGCTCCCTCTCCACTGACCCATCAAACACTTCCAGGGCAGGTACAGCACGGGTTAGATACAGAGTAAAACTCCCTCTACATTATCCCATCAAACACTCCCAGGGCAGGTACAGCACAGGTTACATGCAGAGTGAAGCTCCCTTTATACTGTCCCATCAAACGCTCCCAGGGAAGGTACAGCACGGGTTAGATGCAGAGTAAAGCGCGCTCTACACTGTCCCATCAAACACTCCCAGGGCAGGTACAGCACAGGTTAGATACAGAGTAAAGCCCCCTCTGCACTGTCCCATCAAACACTCCCAGGGCAGGAAAACCACGGGTTAGATACACAGTCATGCTCCCTCTACACTGTCCCATCAAACACTCCCAGGGCAGGTACAGCATGGGTTAGATACACAGTAAAGCTCCCTCTGCACTGTGCAATCAAACACTCCTGGAGCAGGTATAGCATGGGTTAGATACAGAGTAAAGCTCCCTCTGCGCTGTCCCATCAAACACTGCCAGAGCAGGTACAGCATGGGTTAGATACACAGTAAAGCTCCCTCTACACTGTGCAATCAAACACTCCTGGAGCAGGTATAGCACGGGTTAGATACAGAGTAAACCTCCCTCTACACTGTCGCATCAAACACATCCAGAGCAGGGACAGCACGGGTTAGATACAGAGTAAAGCTTCCTCTACACTGTCCCATCAAACACTCCCAGGGCAGGTGCAGCATGGGTTAGATACAGAGTAAAGCTTCCTCTACACTCTCCCATCAAACACTCCCCGGGCAGGTACAGTACGGGTTAGATACAGAGTAAAACTCCCTCGACACGAACCCATCAAACACTCCCAGGGCTGGTGCAGCATGGATTAGATACAGAGTAAAGCTCCCTTTACACTGTCCCATCAAACACGCCAAGGGCAGGTACAGCACCGGTTAGATACAGAGTAAAGCTACCTCTACACTGTCCCATCCAACACATCCAGAGCAGGTGCAGCACCGGTTAGATACAGAGTAAAGCTCCCTCTGCACTGTCCCATCAAACACTCCCAGGGCAGGGACAGCACAGCTTACATGCAGAGTAAAGCTCCCTCTACATTGTCACACGAAACACTCCCAGGTGTCGAAGTTTACATACCGAGTAGAACACATAAAATCGTGTCAAAGAAGGCTTTTTAATAAAGTTTACTTGTTACAAGGGAAGGTTCTGACACAGTCAAGTTGCTATGTCAGAATGCTTCGAATCCTACAAGATTTGAACATATTTTATACAAAAAAAGAACACAGAACAGGCCATTTGACATAACATTAAACATCCTGAGTAATGAAGCACAAACTTGTGAGTTATTGCATAGGTTTTCGTTATAATAACGAGCAGAAATTCCTTAAAGATCAGATAACCCGATCTTCCTTATGAGACCCCTTTGTTCAATGTTCACTCTCCAATCCGTGGGCCGATGGCTCACCCCATCTCATCCTGAGCTGGTCAGAACTAATTGATGCTTTATTTTGCTAAGCTTTTCTTAGATAAGGAATTCCGAGTTGTCTCTATTCTTGTAGCTAATTAGAATGATTTACTTATGGTGACTCCTATTGTCAGCCATTTTGAATTTCCTTTTTAAATTACTTACTTTAGAGAGGCCATTTTATTTGTGTCTTAAAAGTAAACTGCACTTCCACATTTTCCCCTTTTGTCCTTTCTAGGACAACATAGCTTTCTCCTATCGGTCCTTATACTAACTTAAAATCTAGTCAAGGATACCGACTTCTTTTCTGTTTGTAACCATCCCCGGGATATACCTGTATTGATGGTTGACCTTATCTAAGATCGTCTTTCTTCTCTGTCTATTCTTGGTGTTTGGGTGTATGTTCTTGTAGGGGTTTTAGTTGTGTTTTGGTGACTGTGGCGTACTTTTGTGGTTCATTAGTCTGCTGTTCTCTAACTTTTCCTGCAGCTTATACTAGCCTGCAGTTCGGGTGTTGCTCTACACCCTCTAAGGAGATAGGGTACAGCAGTTCATAGAGGAGTTCTAAGTCATAGCCCACACAGTTTATGCCTAACCTGTGGGGTTCTCCTAGGGGACTGCAGCTTATAGAGGAGGACTGATTCATGACCCACACAGTTTATACCTGACCTGTGGGGTTCTCCAAAGCACAAGTGCTTCTACGTGAGCCTCCAGAGTGCGGACCAAGTGGTATACAAGGTCGACGTCACCGGCAGTTGAAAGGAGTCCTCTCTCTTTCCCTAGCCTGCAGATCCCATTTGGGTGGAAGAATATTTTTACCGAAAGTGGGGAGCATGCACAATGTGTATATATGTATATGTATATATATATGTATATTGTCAGTATTCAATCGTTTAGTCCCATTCCATGGTCTGTTATTAGTCAAATTCATCAAACTGGTAGTATTGAACCACCAGCTTTCCATGGAACTCCCTGCCCCGTACGTAATAAACTTTTGTATGCAACGACTTTTCCCCATATTAACTCTGTTCCCTTTAGTCTGTCCTAGATTGCGTTCCCAGCATATATCCCCGATCAGTCGGCCCTTTCCTGATGTATTGGTAAGGGCTAGAAAAGGAGGTACTTTCGTATAATCATACGTCGGCTTGTACCATCCCTTAAAATTTTCTAACGAATATCCTCCCCCCTTAAACTCGTTTCTTAGGCTAGACCACTTTTGTTCCCATTTAATTCCGAAGGTGGATAGGGTGGTATTTTTCTGTTTTGTATGATTTTTATTAATTATCCATTCTGCCATATCTGTGAGGTTCAAGGGTATCGGTCGCAGAGGTATTCCTCCTTTCACATGGGTAGGAATATGGCTACATACCCAACAGGCGTTTATCCACTTTTTTTGGCATACTTATATGACATATACAAAAAAAGTGTTCATATGTAATTCTCGTTTCTTTCGGGGTTCTTTTCTTCTCCCTTGGCAGGCTATACATATCAGTCCGATTAGTAGGTAAAACGTAAATAACAGCTTCATTATTTAAGTCTTTTCAAATTCAAATTCAACTGTCCTTTCCGGTGTTCCAATTCTGCCCCGCCTGGGGTATCCTCTGTTTCTTCTATCTTCCTGATTTCAAGCAACATTACAGTTTAACATTTAATCAACAAATCATGGACTTAAAAGATTCTCCAGATCTCTCTTTTACTCATATCCATCTTGTGGATAATTCTTACTAAACATGATTTCTCCTTAGCCCTCAATTGTCCCAATTCAGATTCCAGGTAACTCTCCACTTCAACTTCAATTTCAATCCTTCTAACAGGTACCAGTGTGTTTAACTCTATTCTGATTGTTTCATTAATTAGATAGTTTCTCGATGGAGTATGTGTCAATGCTTTAAAAGTTGTCTTGCTCTCCTGAGCCACATTAACCATTTCATGTCTTGCTGTTGTCCAGTAACTGAGCATGTCTGAGACCCGTTCTTCAGTGCAGATTCACCATACATTCCCAGATGGTAATCGCTTCATACGTAACAAATCACATTTGCACACTCATACCGGTATCTCAATATCATGCCACATGTGCCTTTCTCGGGCTTTCAGGTATCTTATCAAAAGACTGTCTTTGTTCATCTTCTTCTGCATGGTCCCAATATCTTGGATAGTGGCCAGGCTATCAAATTCAGTTTTCTTAAAAGTTCATTATAGGCAGGGACACAAATGTCTCCAAGAGAAAGCTATCAATTTACTATTCTTAACTGCACTTTCCTGACTTTCACTAGCAAGTTTTTTAAAATTCCCATTCAGCAGTGTAATTTCTCCTGTTTCAATTTTATACATCCCATTAATTACCATTCATATCTCATTCATGAGCCCTGGAGTAACTTTACTGTCCAGTACAATATTTAAGATTGAAAACATAGATTAAACATTCTCACTAGGTCCAAGTTACTAACACTTTTTATTTATCATTATTTTAGAGGATCTTTTATTTTCCCAAAAGTAACCCAAAATATATCTAGTGCCTGAGTCTATATTGTTATTACAAAATTATCCCAAAATCCAAACAGCAGTACTGTTGAACTGATTGACAAAACCTATGTTCAATTTCATTTCTATCAATTTATCTTCCATTTCCAATTTCAGAAACAAATGATTTCCAGGCTAGGTGGTTTATACAGTGTTTTAACATTAGAGACAGAAGTGCTGCAATTAGTTTACAAGGTAACTTCCATATAACAAAAGAAAGAAGAGAATCCATTGTGACTCTGCTTAGAGCCCAAGGGGTTAATTTATCAAATCATAATTTTCCTTCTGTCACTGTGGGGAAATATTAACTTAAAATTAATAATGTCCAATATCTTTAAATGTCACACCGAAGTTATTGCTTGATGAACTTAACCAGCTGTCAGTGGAAAGGGTTAACTCCTTTGCAGGTTTTTAAGAAGGTGGAGCAAAACATTATCAGGCGCACGCAATTGCGTCACTTCACGTAAATTAAAAAAAAACTTTCCCGATCCAAAAAAAGCAGTTGTGTTTTCACGCTTTAACTGAACACGAACAGAACAGATAAAACAAAACAAAATAGCACATGCTTGCAGAACTAGTAAATTACATCATATTTCTTATTGTCCTTTCTTCAGATGTCTTTCCAAAATACTGTAAAAACATTGAATTTAAACAAATCAAATCAGATTGCTTTGGAAGATTTCACCATAGCAACCGCAACTCCAAGGTTAAATTTTAGACCGAAACTTAATCTTTTGTTAAACAAACTTTTTTTTGTTTTTTTTGTTGTTCTTCTCAGTTTTTACACACCAGCTTAACTTAAATTGTAATTCAAATTATTATTTATTTTTTTTTCTATTTTTTTTTTCTGGCACAATGCTTTCCCTGCAAAGTCTGATATAAAATTCCTGTCTATCCCTGACAGTAAAGGTGAATTTCCTTGTGATTCCTCTGCCAATGGTATGGACCAGAACCCGTTCTGTATCCAAGACTGTAAATATTTCAAAATCTGGTTTCAGACCATTAAATATCTTATTCAATGCGGTCTACACAAATTTACACCAACCAGAATTTCACCGTGCACAATGAAAGTCTGGTTTTTAATAGGTTAATTAACCTCAATAATTCCAATTCAATCCAGATCAATTTTTTTTTAAACTAACCAGTGTCAGTTGCAAAATAAAGAACACATCGTCACATTAACAAAGAAACAATTACCATGCCTTGTAAACATTCAAATTAATTGTCATTTTCTTTCCAGGCACATTGGCAACTGTGACTTCAAGGCTGAAGCTTATACCTCTTTTGTAAAACAATTAACAAACTTAAAACAACACACTTGAGTATCATTCAAGACAAGTCTTCAAAGAGTTAAAAACAGCTTTTAGCTCTCTGTACAAAAGAGTGGGTGGAGCTAAAACATAAACAAACTGACAGACACTCTTTTTTTAGGCAGATTAAATAATACTGTAACTTAACAAACTTAAACATTCACACAATCAGGAATTTTTTTTTTTCCACACTTTTCACACAACTGAGATCCCAGTATTCCTTTTAAGATTCCTTTCACTCAACAAATCTTGTATATTAGCTTTTTATCTCGGCACAGACATTAATAACTTCCATGCCGGTAAAACTTTTCTCAGCAGCTTTTCCTGGCTTTCCAAATCCCTTCCTTTTTTTTTTGCTTTGAGTTTCAGATTTCAATTCTGGTCCGTCGGTGTTGCGGAAGCTGCTTGCTCCATTAAGAGGGAAACTTTATTCTTTTGGTCCCTATTTGTCTAACTTCATTTTGTTTAGCCAATTTACTCAGGGTCTTTTCTCTTATTTTTAATGTCAGATCTACTGGCTTGTATACTACGGTCCTTACGCCTTTCTGCTTCCTTTTTCCAGTCTGAAAAGGCTGACCAATTTATTGACTTTTTACCTCTTCTTTGTGGGTCTCTATTTGCGAGACAGTCCTCTAGACATGTAATTCTTCTATTCTTAGTAAAGTTTTAATTATACTAGGCATTCTTCTTCTAAATCGCAAGTTTCACCCTTTACCCCCTTACGATTATTATTAACCCTTCGGAGCTCCACAAGTGACAAACAATAACAAGAATTAACAACAATAAAGATAATGATAAGTAACGCGAAAGCCCAAACAGGCAAACAAATCAAGTAATCAGACATTAATCTTATACTTTAAACTAAACAAATAATCAATTCTCAGCCTGCGTTGAACGCCCCTACAAACTGAGTCCTTAACATTTAACTTATGCTTTATACGTAACTTATATTCTAAGTGAAGGTTTCTCTCTAAACCTTTCTGCCGCGAGACTCTTTTCCCCGGCTCAAGGGACCCTCCCTTGATACTGCAGTTTTAACATTTTAGCGCTTTTTCACAACCTGGTACCTTTAGTCCGGGACGCAACCCTGCCGACTCTCTTTCTTGCCTTCTTTGCCCGATTAGTTTTGAGACTTGAGCCATCAGAATTCTTCTCCTTTTAACGTTAAAATAAAAGAAGCAAAAGTTACAAGATTCAACTCAATTCTAAAACATCATCATCGCCGTGCTGCTTGTCGGAAGAAACAGACTTACACTAATTCAGCATCTAGTGAGAAATCCTTTTAGGTGATAAAACATCACTTTTGGCCAGTTAGGATTTGCCACTAGAAATTCATAGTGTCCTTTGTCCGTGACTTACCGAGAGGCAGCAAGCGATCTCGGTGGAACCTCCAAGAAACTGTCGAAGTTTACATACCGAGTAGAACACATAAAATCGTGTCAAAGAAGGCTTTTTAATAAAGTTTACTTGTTACAAGGGAAGGTTCTGACACAGTCAAGTTGCTATGTCAGAATGCTTCGAATCCTACAAGATTTGAACATATTTTATACAAAAAAAGAACACAGAACAGGCCATTTGACATAACATTAAACATCCTGAGTAATGAAGCACAAACTTGTGAGTTATTGCATAGGTTTTCGTTATAATAACGAGCAGAAATTCCTTAAAGATCAGATAACCCGATCTTCCTTATGAGACCCCTTTGTTCAATGTTCACTCTCCAATCCGTGGGCCGATGGCTCACCCCATCTCATCCTGAGCTGGTCAGAACTAATTGATGCTTTATTTTGCTAAGCTTTTCTTAGATAAGGAATTCCGAGTTGTCTCTATTCTTGTAGCTAATTAGAATGATTTACTTATGGTGACTCCTATTGTCAGCCATTTTGAATTTCCTTTTTAAATTACTTACTTTAGAGAGGCCATTTTATTTGTGTCTTAAAAGTAAACTGCACTTCCACACAGGGTAGGTACAGCACGGGTTAGATACAGAGTAAAGCTCGCTCTATACTATCCCATCAAACACTCCAGGGGCTGGTACAGCACGGATTCGATACAGAGTAAAGCTGCCTCGACACTGTCCCATCCAGTACATCCAGAGCAGGTGCAGCACGGGTTAGATACAGAGTAAAGCTCCCTCTACACTGTCCCATCAAACACTCCCAGGGCAGGTACAGCACGGGTTAGATACAGCGTAAAGCACCCTCTACACTGTCCCATCAAACACTCCCAGGGCAGGTGCAGCACGGGTAAGATACAGAGTAAAGCTCCCTCTCCACTGACCCATCAAACACTTCCAGGGCAGGTGCAGCACGGGTAAGATACAGAGTAAAGCTCCCTCTACACTGTCCGATCAAACACTCCCAGGGCAGGTACACCAGGGGTTAGTAACAGAGTAAAACTCCCTCTACATTATCCCATCAAACACTCCCAGGGCAGGTACAGCATAGGTTACATGCAGAGTGAAGCTCCCTTTACACTGTCCCATGAAACGCTCCCAGGGCAGGTACAGCACGGGTTAGATACAGAGTGAAGCTCGCACTATACTGTCCCATCAAACACTCCTAGGGCAGGTACAGCACGGGTTAGATACAGAGTAAAGCTCGCTCTATACTGTCCCATCAAACATTCACAGGGCAGGTACAGCACAGGTTAGATACAGATTAAAGCTCCCTCTACACTGTCCCATCAAACACTCCCAAGCAGGTACAGCACGGGTTAGATACAAAGTAAAGCTCCCTCTCCACTGACCCATCAAACACTTCCAGGGCAGGTACAGCACGGGTTAGATACAGAGTAAAACTCCCTCGACATTATCCCATCAAACACTCCCAGGGCAGGTACAGCATAGGTTACATGCAGAGTGAAGCTCCCTTTATACTGTCCCATCAAACGCTCCCAGGGCAGGTGCAGCACGGGTAAGATACAGAGTAAAGCTCCCTCTACACTGTCCGATCAAACACTCCCAGGGCAGGTACACCAGGGGTTAGTAACAGAGTAAAGCTCCCACTACACTGTCCCATCAAACACTCCTAGGGCACGTACAGCATGGTTTAGATACAGAGTACAGCTCCCTCTACATTGTCCCACCAAACACTCCCAGGGTAGGTACAGCACGGGTTTGATACAGAGTAAAGCTCGCACTTTACTGTCCCATCAAACACTCCTAGGGCAGGTACAGCACGGGTTAGATACAGAGTAAAACTCCCTCTACATTCTCCCATCAAACACTCCCAGGGCAGGTACAGCATAGGTTACATGCAGAGTGAAGCTCCCTTTATACTGTCCCATGAAACGCTCCCAGGGCAGGTACAGCACGGGTTAGATACAGAGTAAAGCTCGCTCTATACTGTCCCATCAAACATTCACAGGGCAGGTCCAGCACTGGTTAGATACAGATTAAAGCTCCCTCGACACAGTCCCATCAAACACTCCCAAGGCAGGTACAGCACGGGTTGGATACAAAGTAAAGCTCCCTCCACACTGACCCATCAAACACTCCCAGGGCAGGTGCAGCACGGGTAAGATACAGAGTAAAGCTCCCTCTCCACTGACCCATCAAACACTTCCAGGGCAGGTACAGCACGGGTTAGATACAGAGTAAAGCTCCCTCTACACTGTCCCATCAAACACTCCCAGGGCAGGTACAGCACGGGTTAGATACAGAGTAAAACTCCCTCTGCACTGTGCAATCAAACACTCCTGGAGCAGGTATAGCATGGGTTACATGCAGAGTGAAGCTCCCTTTATACTGTCCCATGAAACGCTCCCAGGGCAGGTACAGCACGGGTTAGATACAGAGTAAAGCTCGCACTATACCGTCCCATCAAATACTCCTAGGGCAGGTACAGCACGGGTTAGATGCAGAGTAAAGCTCGCTCTATACTGTCCCATCAAACATTCACAGGGCAGGTCCAGCACTGGTTAGATACAGATTAAAGCTCCCTCGACACTGTCCCATCAAACACTCCCAAGGCAGGTACAGCACGGGTTGGATACAAAGTAAAGCTCCCTCCACACTGACCCATCAAACACTCCCAGGGCAGGTGCAGCACGGGTAAGATACAGAGTAAAGCTCCCTCTCCACTGACCCATCAAACACTTCCAGGGCAGGAACAGCACGGGTTAGATACAGAGTCAAGCTCCCTCGACACAGTCCCATCAAACACTCCCAGGGCAGGTACAGCACAGGTTACATGCAGAGTGAAGCTCCCTTTATACTGTCCCATCAAACGCTCCCAGGGAAGGTACAGCACGGGTTAGATGCAGAGTAAAGCGCGCTCTACACTGTCCCATCAAACACTCACCGGGCAGGTACAGCACAGGTTAGATACAGAGTAAAGCCCCCTCTGCACTGTCCCATCAAACACTCCCAGGGCAGGAAAACCACGGGTTAGATACACAGTCATGCTCCCTCTACACTGTCCCATCAAACACTCCCAGGGCAGGTACAGCATGGGTTAGATACACAGTAAAGCTCCCTCTGCACTGTGCAATCAAACACTCCTGGAGCAGGTATAGCATGGGTTAGATACAGAGTAAAGCTCCCTCTGCGCTGTCCCATCAAACACTGCCAGAGCAGGTACAGCATGGGTTAGATACACAGTAAAGCTCCCTCTGCACTGTGCAATCAAACACTCCTGGAGCAGGTATAGCACGGGTTAGATACAGAGTAAAGCTCCCTCTACACTGTCGCATCAAACACATCCAGAGCAGGGACAGCACGGGTTAGATACAGAGTAAAGCTTCCTCTACACTGTCCCATCAAACACTCCCAGGGCAGGTGCAGCATGGGTTAGATACAGAGTAAAGCTTCCTCTACACTCTCCCATCAAACACTCCCCGGGCAGGTACAGCACGGGTTAGATACAGAGTAAAACTCCCTCGACACGAACCCATCAAACACTCCCAGGGCTGGTGCAGCATGGATTAGATACAGAGTAAAGCTCCCTTTACACTGTCCCATCAAACACTCCAAGGGCAGGTACAGCACCGGTTAGATACAGAGTAAAGCTACCTCTACACTGTCCCATCCAACACATCCAGAGCAGGTGCAGCACCGGTTAGATACAGAGTAAAGCTCCCTCTGCACTGTCCCATCAAACACTCCCAGGGCAGGGACAGCACAGGTTACATGCAGAGTAAAGCTCCCTCTACATTGTCACACGAAACACTCCCAGGGTAGGTACAGCACGGATTCGATACAGAGTAAAGCTGCCTCAACACTGTCCCATCCAGTACATCCAGAGCAGGTGCAGCACGGGTTAGATACAGAGTAAAGCTCCCTCTACACTGTCCCATCAAACACTCCCAGGGCAGGTACAGCATGGGTTAGATACAGAGTAAAACTCCCTCTACATTATCCCATCAAACACTCCCAGGGCAGGTACAGCATAGATTACATGCAGAGTGAAGCTCCCTTTACACTGTCCCATCAAACACCACCAGGGCAGTTACAGCACGGGTTAGATGCAGAGTAAAGCTCCCCCTGCACTGTCCCATCAAACACTCCCAGGGCAGGTACAGCATGGGTTAGATACAGAGTAAAGGTCCCTCTATACTGTCCCATCAAACACTCCCAGGGCAGGTACAGCACGGGTTAGATACAGCGTAAAGCTCCCTCAACACTGTCACATCAAACACTCCCAGGGCAGGTGCAGCACGGGTAAGATACAGAGTAAAGCTCCCTCTACACTGTCCGATCAAACACTCCCAGGGCAGGTACACCAGGGGTGAGTAACAGAGTAAAGCTACCACTACACTGTCCCATCAAACACTCCCAGGGCAGGCACAGCACGCGTTCGAGACAGAGTAAAACTCCCTCTACATTATCCCATCAAACACTCCTAGGGCACATACAGCATGGTTTAGATACAGAGTACAGCTCCCTCTACATTGTCCCACCAAACACTCCCAGGGTAGGTACAGCACGGGTTAGATACAGAGTAAAGCTCGCACTATACTGTCCCATCAAACACTCCTAGGGCAGGTACAGCATGGGTTAGATACAGAGTAAAACTCCCTCTACATTATCCCATCAAACACTCCCAGGGCAGGTACAGCAAGGGTTACATACAGAGTAAAGCTCCCTCTACACTGTCCCATCAAACACTCCCAGGGCAGGTACAGCACGGGTTAGATACAGAGTAAAGCTCCCTCTGCACTGTCCCATCAAACACTCCCAGGGCAGGTACAGCACGGGTTAGATACAGAGTAAAGCTCCCTCTACACTGTCCCATCAAACACTCCCAGGGCAGGTACAGCACGGGTTAGATACAGAGTAAAGCTCCCTCTACACTGTCCCATCAAACACTCCCAGGGCAGGTACAGCACAGGTTAGATACAGAGTAAAGCTCCCTCTATACTGTCCCATCAAACACTCCCAGGGCAGGTACAGCACGGGTCAGATACAGAGTAAAGCTCCCTCTGCACTGTCCTATCAAACACTCCCAGGGCAGGTACAGCACGGGTTAGATACAGAGTAAAGCTCCCTCTACACTGTCCCATCAATCAATTCCAGGGCAGGTACAGCACGGGTTAGATACACAGTAAAGCTCCATCGACACTATCCCATCAAACACTCCCAGGGCAGGTACAGCACAGGATAGATACAGATGAAAAGCTCCCTCTACACTGTCCCATCAAACAGTCCCAGGGCAGATGCAGCACAGGTTAGATACAGCGTAAAACTCCCTCTACACTGTCCCATCAAACACTACCAGGGCAGGTACAGCACGGGTTAGATACAGAGTAAAGCTCCCTCTACACTGTCCCATCAAACACTTCCAGGGCAGGTATAGCACAGGTTAGATACAGAGTAAAGCTCCCTCTACACTGTCCCATCAAACACTGCCAGGGCAGGTATAGCACAGGTTAGATACAGAGTAAAGCTCCCTATACACTGTCCCATCAAACACTTCCAGGGCAGGTATAGCACAGGTTAGATACAGAGTAAAGCTCCCTATACACTGTCCCATCAAACACTTCCAGGGCAGGTACAGCACGGGTTAGATACAGAGTAAAGCTCCCTCTACACTGTCCCATCAAACACTCCCAGGGCAGGTACAGCACGGGTTAAATACAGAGTAAAGCTCCCTCTACACTGTCCCATCAAACACTCCCAGGGCAGGTACAGCACGGGTTAGATACAGAGTAAAGCTCCCTCTACACTGTCCCATCAAACACTCCCAGGGCAGTTACAGCACGGGTTAGATACAGAGTAAAGCTCCCTCTACACTGTCCCATCAAACACTCCCAGGGCAGGTACAGCACAGGTTAAATACAGAGTAAAGCTCCCTCTGCACTGTCCCATCAAACACTCCCAGGGCAGTACAGCACGGGTTAGATACAGAGTAAAGCTCCCTCTACACTGTCCCATCAAACACTCCCAGGGCAGGTACAGCACGGGTTAGATACAGAGTAAAGCTCTCTCTATACTGTCCCATCAAACACTCCCAGGGCAGGTACAGCACGGGTTAGTTACAGAGTAAAGCTCGCTCTATACTGTCCCATCAAACACTCCCAGGGCAGGTACAGCACAGGGTTAGATACAGAGTAAAGCTCCCTCTACACTGTCCCATCAAACACTCCCAGGGCAGGTACAGCACGGGTTAGATACAGAGTAAAGCTCCCTCTACACTGTCCCATCAAACACTCCCAGGGCAGGTACAGCACGGGTTAGATACAGAGTAAAGCTCCCTCTACACTGTCCCATCAACACTCCCAGGGCAGGTACACGGACATGTTACCGAAACCTTCGCTTGATACCAAGGCTAGGAGAGGCACTCTGGAAGGTTTGGGGAGCTGGGGCTTGAGCACGAGAGTAACTAAAGGTGTGAGAACTGAAATACTCTTGAGTTAGAAAAGAGAAAAGGCCCAAAAATGGAGCAGTCATTAACAGGACATCAATTAGTCTCCTCTTATCTTGGAGAAATCAAGGATTCGACCCACGGTGTGTTAGAAACAAAGTTAATCTATTTGACAGATATCAAAATATTAAACTCCAGCCCAGTTAGAGGGGTTATTAACATCAGCAGAAACAAACTCCAACTGTCAGAATGAACATGGTTCAGTCCTGGATGAGATTAACAGCAGCAATAACAGCAGAATCTAAGCCCTGCAGTCACTTGTGAACTCGCTGGTGTCTCAGCAGGTGGATGACTGAACGAATCCCTTCCCACATACGGAACAGGTGAACGGCCTCTCCCCAGTGTGAACTCGCTGGTGTGTCAGCAGGTGGGATGACTGAGTGAATCCCTTCCCACATACGGAACAGGTGAACGGCCTCTCCCCAGTGTGAACTCGCTGGTGTGTCAGCAGCTGGGATGACTGAGTGAATTCCTTCCCACACAGGGAGCAGGTGAACGGCCACTCCCCAGTGTGAACTCGCTGGTGTGTCAGAAGATCCCTTGTGCTTTTAAAGCTCTTCTCACACTCAGAACATTTAAAAGGTCTCTTATCAGTGTGAACGCGTTGGTGTGAAGTGAGGCTGGAGGAGTTAGTGAATCCCTTCCCACACACAGAGCAGGTGAACGGCCTCTCCCCAGTGTGAAGTCGCTCGTGTGTCAGCAGGTGGGATGACCGAGCGAATCTGTTCCCACACACAGAGCACGTGAACAGTCTCTCCCCAGTGTGACTGCGATGATGAATTTCCAGCTGGGACGGGTAATTGAATCCCTGCCCACAGTCCCCACATTTCCACGGTTTCTCCGTGGTGCGGGTGTCCTTGTGTCTCTCCAGGTTGGACGATCAGTTGAAGCCTCGTCCACACACAGAACACGTGTACGGTTTCTCCCCGCTGTGAACGATGCGATGTTTTTTCAGACTGTGTAACTGGTTAAAGCTCTTTCCACAGTCAGTGCACTGGAACACTCTCACTCGGGTGTGTGTGTCTCGGTGCTTTTCCAGTCACACTGATTTTTGAAATCTTTTCCCACAGACAAAACAGACAAACATTTCTCCTTCCACATTCAAAGGCCGATGATACTCAGGTCCTGATGAATGGAGTGACTCTGTCAGATCTTAAAATGATGTTTGGTTTGAGTTTCCTGTCTGTAAATCCTCCCCTTCTCACAGCCTGTAAAATGAGTTTACAAAAGACATCACTAAGAAGAGGATAGAAATTCAGAGCAGACAATTCTAGTTTCTATGGAACATTCTTTCCTCTCTTGTTCCCCCAAAGCTGTAAATCTCCATCCCACACATTGTCCCTCCTCCCTGTGCTAAAATTCAAAACCCTTCGCACCATCGCCAACACATTTTCCTTCTCGCTGAAGGTGCTGACTCTGGCTGGGTTCAGTTCTACACTCACTGGTTCCCCTCCCTCTCCTCCCCTGAAGGTGCTGACTCTGGCTGGGTTCAGTTCTACACTCACTGGTTCCCCTCCCTCTCCTCCCCTGAAGGTGCTGACTCTGTCTGGGTTCAGTTCTGCACTCACTGGTTCCCCTCCCTCTCCTCCCCTGAAGGTGCTGACTCTGGCTGGGTTCAGTTCTACACTCACTGGTTCCCCTCCCTCTCCTCCCCTGAAGGTGCTGACTCTGGCTGGGTTCAGTTCTACATTCACTGGTTCCCCTCCCTCTCCTCCCCTGAAGGTGCTGACTCTGGCTGGGTTCAGTTCTACACTCACTGGTTCCCCTCCCTCTCCTCCCCTGAAGGTGCTGACTCTGGCTGGGTTCAGATCACTCACTGGGACCCTGAAGCCCCGCCCACTATTGCCCCCTTTACAAAGATGGCCGCGATAATCAAGATGGCGACAAACAAAGACCCCCCATTGTCCTTTACAAAGATGGCTGCCGTTAATCTGGGCCTCTTCACGGGGAAAAAGCCCCGGAGCTGCAAACGCGGAACCTGTAGGTTCTCATTCGGGGCTTGCGGCCCACACTAGATGTTTATGAAGCCCACCCGCCGTGTGTGTTACCTCCCTGCGCCCCGCTGATCCGTAATCGGCGCAAAAACCTCTTCTCCCGACTCTGACCGCCTCCAGTTCTCGCCCGGCCTTGATCACAGTGACACTGCGCATGCTCCACCCATAGGCGGCGCTGCGCCTGCGCGCTGGATTCCTCCCCAACAGGCGGCGCTGCGCCTGCGCGCTGGATTCCTCCCCCACAGCCGGCGCTGCGCCTGCGCGCTGGATTCCTATCCCCACAGCCGGCGCTGCGCCTGCGCGCTGGATTCCACCACCCTCCACAGGCGGCGCTGCGCCTGCGCGCTGGATTCCTTTTCCTCCTTTCCCGGATTGTCTCGCCAGGGCAGGCGGTCGCTCAATCCGCCTGCACACACCCAACACCGGGCGCTCTGTCCGCCCTGCCATCGCTGCTCTCTGCTTCCCTGTGCAAAGGCCGCTGATATTCAGGTCCTGAGCAATCAAAGCAAAGTTGGAGCCCATGGAATAAAAGGGACAGCATGGGTGCGAAATTGGCCGAGAAAGAAAGACTTGCATTTATATAGCGCCTTTCACCACCACAGCCAATGAAGTACTTTTGGAGTGTAGTCACTGATGTAATGTGGGAATCGCGGCAGCCGATTTGCGCACAGCAAGCTCCCAGAAACAGCAATGTGATAATGACCAGATAATCTGTGTTTGTTATGTTGATTGAGGGATAAATATTGGCCAGGACACGGGGGAATAACTCCCCTACTCTTCATCGAAATAGTGCCTTGGGATCTTTTACGTCCACCTCAGAGAGCAGACAGGGCCTCACTTTAACGGGCTGGAGGAAGGTACGCAGTGATGTTCCCCAGGGCTCGGTACGTGGACCACTGCTTTTCTTGATATATATTAATGACTTGGACTTGGGTGTACAGGGCACTATTTCAAAATTTGCAGATGACACAAAACTTGGAAGTATAGTGAACAGTGAGGAGGATAGTGATAGACTTCAAGAGGACATAGACAGGCTGGTGGAATGGGCGGACACGTGGCAGATGAAATTTAACGCAGAAAAGTGCGAAGTGATACATTTTGGTAGAAAGACTGAGAGGAAATATAAAATAAAGGGTACAATCCTAAAGGGGGTGCATGAACAGAGAGACCTAGGGGTATATGTGCACAAATCATTGAAGGTGGCAGAGCAGGTTGAGAAAGGGATGAGAGACTTCAGTTACGTGGATAGACTGGAGAAACTCGGATTGTTCTCCTTGGAGCAGAGAAGATTGAGAGGAGATTAGATAGAGGGGTTCAAAATCATAAGGGGTCTGGACAGAGTAGATAGATTGAAACAATTTTTTTACAGGGCTTGACAGGGTAGATGCAGGGAGGATGTTTCCCCTGGCTGGGGAGTCTAGAACCAGGGGTCACAGTCTCAGAATAAGGGGTCGGCCATTTAGGACTGAGATGAGGAGAAATTTCTTCACTCAGAGGGTGGTGAATCTTTGGAATTCTCTACCCCAGAGGGCGGTGGAGTCTCAATCGTTGAGTATATTCAAGACAGAGATCGATAGATTTTTGGATATTAAGGGAATCAAGGGATATGGGGATAGTGCAGGAAAGTGGAGTGGGGATAAATGGGTCATTTTCCATTTGGCAGGCTGTAACTAGTGGGGTGCTGCAAGGATCAGTGCTTGGGCCTCAGCTATTTACAATCTGTATCAATGACTTTGATGAAGGGACCGAGTGCAATGTATCCAAGTTTGCTGACGACACAAAGCTAGGAGGGATAATAGGCTGTGAGGAGAACACAAAGCAAAACGCTAGTTAGGCCACAGCTGGAATACTGTGTGCAGTTCTGGTCGCCACACTATAGGAAGGATGTGATTGCATTGGAGTGGATGCAGAGGAGATTCACCAGGATGTTATCTGGGCTGGAGCGCTACAGCTATGAAGAGAGACTGGACAGGCTAGGGTTGTTTTCCTTAGAGCAGAGAAGGCTGAGGGGGGATCTGATTGAGGTGTACAAAATTATGAGGGGCTTAGATAGGGTAGATAGAAAGGAACTTTTCCCCTTAGTAGAGGGGTCAATAACCAGGGGTCATAGTTTCAAGGTAAGGGGTAGGAGGTTTAGAGGGGATTTGAGGAAAAACTTTTTCACCCAGAGGGTGGTTGGAATCTGGAACTCACTGCCTGAAAGGGTGGTAGAGGCAGGAACCCTCACAACATTCAAGAAGCATTCAGATGAGCACTTGAAACGCCATAGCATACAAGGCTACGGACCAAGTGCTGGAAAATGGGATTAGAATAGACAGGGCTTGATGGCCGGCGCGGACACGATGGGCCGAAGGGCCTCTTTCTGTGCTGTATAACTCTATGATTCTAAACAGTCTGTAAAGGGATATAGACAGGTTAAGTGAGTGGGCAATAAGGTGGCAGATGCAGTATAATGTGGGGAAACATGAGGTTATTCACTTTGGTCGGAACTATCGAAAAACAATATTTTTTATACGGTGAGAAACTATTAAATGTTGGAGTTCAGGGAGATTTAGGTGTCCTCGTACAGGAAACACATAAAGATAGCATGAAGGTACAGCAAGCAATTAGGAAGGCAAATGGCATGTTGGCCTTTATTGCAAGGGGTTGGAGTACAAGAGTGAGAAAGTCTTGCTACAATTGAACAGGGCCTTGGTGAGACCACACCTGGAGCTTTTGTCTCCTTATCTGAGGAAGGACATACATGCCTTAGAGGCGGTGCAATGAAGGTTCACTAGATTGATCCCTGGGATGAGAGGCTTGTCCTATGAGGAGAGATTGAGTAGATTGGGCCTATACTCTCTGGAATTTAGAAGAATGAGAGGTGATCTCATTGAAACATAAGATTCTGAGGGGGGATTGAGAGGTTTTTTCCCCCTGGCTGGAGAGTCGAGAAGTTAGTGCTGTTGGGGAGGGTTTAAATTAATTTGGCAGGGGGATGGGCACCAGGATGTAGCATTAGAAAGGAGAAACAAAGGATTGGGAGAGACAGATAGCATTATAGTAAGACAGAGTAAGGTAATAGATGGGATCAGACTAAGAGAGAATACAAGAAGGTCTAAGATAGGTTTACAGTGCATGTGTGTAAACGCACGAAGCGTGGTAAATAAGGTTGGTGAGCTGCAGGCGCAGATAGCCACATGGAAATATGATGTCGTGGCGATAACGGAGACCTGGCTCAAAAAAGGGCAGGATTGGGTCCTAAATATTCCTGGATATAACGGGCACTTGGAGAGGTTTAAGCTAATTAAGGAGAGCCAACACGGATTAGTAAAAGGCAGATCGTGTTTGACTAATCTAATTGAATTTTTTGATGAAGTTACAGGGAGGATTGATGAAGGGAATGCAATGGATGTTGTCTACATGGAGTTCAGGAAGGCGTTTGACAAAGTACCACATAGAAGGCTGGTTAACAAAATGGAGGCTCATGGAATAGGTGGGTCAGTGGCAGCTTGGATAAGGAATTGGCTTAAGGACAGAAAACAGCGAGTTGTGGTAAATGGCTGTTTTTCAGACTGGAGGATGGTAGACAGTGGTGTTCCCCAAGGGTCAGTGCTGGGGCCACTGCTTTTTTTGATACATATAAATGACCTGGATATTGGAATACAGAGTAGAATTTCTAACTTTGTCGATGACACCAAACTTGGGGGTGTGGCAAACAGTGAGGATGATACCAATCGACTGCAACAGGACATAGAAAGGCTAGCAGAATGGGCAGACAAGTGGCAGATGGAATTTAATACAGAGAAGTGTGAGGTGATGCGTTTTGGCAGAAGGAACAGGGAGAGGCAATATACACTTAATGGCACAGTTTTAAAGAGTGTGCAGGGACAGAGGGACCTGGGAGTTAATGTGCATAGGTCCCTGAAGGTGGCAGGACATATTGAGAGAGTGGTTAACAAAGCATATGGGATCTTGGGCTTCATAAATAGAGGTATTGAGTATAAAAGTAGAGAGGTTATGCTGAAGCTTTATAAAGCGCTGGTTAGGCCGCAACTAGAGTATTGCATCCAGTTCTGGTCACCACACTTTCGGAAGGATGTGAAGGCCCTTGAGAGGGTGCAGAGGAGATTTACCAGAATGGTTCCGGGGATGGGGGATCTTAGCTACAAGGACAGGTTGGAGAAGCTGGATTTGTTTTCATTAGAGCAAAGGAGGTTGAGGGGTGACTTGATAGAGGTGTACAAGATTATGACGGGTTTGGATAGGCGAGACGGGGAAAGGCTGTTCCCACTAGTTGAGATGGTACAAGGACCAGGGGAGACAGATTTAAGGTTTTGGGCAAGAGATACAGGGGGGATGTGAGGACAAAAAATTTACGCAGCGAGTGGTGAGGACCCGGAACTCGCTGCCGACGGAAGTGGTGGAAGCGGAGACACTCAATGTTTTCATGGGGAGACTGGATAGGTATTTGAGGGAAATAAACTTGCAGGGTTACGGGGATTGAGCGGGGGAATGGGACTAACTGGATTGCTCTACAGAGAGCTGGCACGGACTCGATGGGCCGAATGGCCTCATTCTATGCAGTTATGACTCTATAAGGTATAAGAGAGAGGATGTCCTGGAGGGGTCAAGGACAGAATCTATCTGGTTAGAGTTAAGAAACAATAGAGGTGCCATTACACTACTAGGTGTATTCTATAGGCCACCAACTAGTGGGAAGGATATAGAGGAGCAAATTGGCAGGGAAATTACAGAGAGGTACAAGAACTACAGAGTAGTGATAATGGGGGACTTCAACTATCCTAATATAGACAGGGATAGTAATAGTGTAAAGGGCAGAGTGGAGGAAGAATTTCTGAAGTGTGTTCAGGAGAACTTTCTTGATCAGTACGTTTCCGGCCCAATGAGGAACAAGGCATTGCTGGATCTGGTTCTGGAGAATGAGGTGGGTCAAGTGGAGCAAGTGTCAGGAGGGGAACATTTAGGGAAGTGTGATCATAGTATCATAAGGTTTAGATGAGCTATGGAAAAGCACAAGGAGCAATCTGGAGTAAAAATCCTGAATTGGAGGAGGGCCAGTTTCAGTGGGTTGAGAAGGGATCTGGCCCGGGTAAATTGGAATCAAAGATTGGCAGGTCAAACTGTCCTGGAACAATGGGCTGCCTTTAAAGAGATGGTTCGGGTCCAGTCGATGTACATTCCCACCAGGGGGAAAGGGAGGGCAATCAAAGACACAGCTCCCTGGAAGATGAAAGAGATCGGGAGCAAGATGAAGCAGAAAAAGGGGGAGTATGACAGATGTCAGATTGAGAATACAAGCAAGAACCAGGCTGAATATAGAACATTCAGAGGGGAAGTGAAAAAGGAAATAAGAGGGGCAGAGAGAGTATGAGAATGGACTGGCAGCTAACATAAAAGGAAATCCAAAAGTCTTCTATAGCGTATGAATAATAAACGGGTAGTAAGAGGAGGGGTGGGGCCGATTAGGGACCAAAAGGAGACCGATGCATGGAGGCAGATAACATGGCTGAGGTACTAAATGAGTACTTTACATCTGTCTTTACCAAGGAAGAAGATGTTGCCAAAGTCACAGTGAAAGAGGAGGTAGTTGAGATACTGGATGGGAGAAAAATTGATAAAGAGCAGGTACTAGAAAGGCTGGCTGTACTTAAAGTAGATAAGTCACCAGGACCAGATGGGATGCATCCCAGGATGCTGAAGAAGGTAAGGGTGAAAATCGCAGAGGTACTGGCCACAATCTTTCAATCCTCCTTGGATACGGGGGTGGTGCCAGAGGACTGGAGAATTGCAAATGTTACACACTTGTTCAAAAAAGGGTGTAAGGATAAACCCAGCAACTACAGGCCAGTCAGTTTAACCTCGATGGTGGGGAATCTTTTAGAAATGATAATCCGGGACAAAATTAACAGTCACTTGGACAAGTGTGGATTAATTAAGGAAAGCCAGCACGGATTTGTCAAAGGCAAATCGTGTTTAACTAACTTGATTGAGTTGTTTGATGAGGTAACAGAAACAGTTGATGAGGGTAATGTGGTTGATGTGGTGTACATGGACTTCCAAAAGGCCTTTGATAAAGTGCCACATAATAGGCTAGCCAGCAAAGTTGAAGCCCATGGAATAAAAGGAACAGTGGCAGCATAGATACGAAATTGGCTAAGTGACAGGAAACAGAGAGTAGTGGTGAACGGTTATTTTTCAGACTGGAGGAAGGTAGACAGTGGTGTTCTCCAGGGGTCAGTTCCAGGACCACTGCTTTTCTTGATATATATTAATGACTTGGACTTGGGTGTACAGAGCACAATTTCAAAATTTGCAGATTACACAAAACTTGGAAGTATAGTGAACAGTGAGGAGGATAGTGACAGACTTCAAGAGGACAGAGACAGGCTGGTGGAATGGGCGGACACGTGGCAGATGAAATTTAACGCAGAAAAATGCGAAGTGATACATTTTGGTAGGAAGAACGAGGAGAGGCAATATAAACTAAAGGGTAGAATCCTAAAGGGGGTGCATGAACAGAGAGACCTGGGGGTTTATGTGCACAAATCGTTGACGGTGGCAGGGCAGGTTGAGAAAGCGGTTAAAAAAGCTTACGGGATCCTGGGCTTTATAAGTAGAGGCATAGAGTACAAAAGCAAGGAAGTTATGATGAACCTTTATAGAACACTGGTTCGGCCACAACTGCAATATTGTGTCCAATTCTGGGCACCGCACTTTAGGAAAGATGTGAAGGTTGAGAGAGGGTGCGGAAAAGATTTACATGAATGGTTCCAGGGATGAGGGACTTCAGTTACGTGGATAGACTGGAAAAGCTGGGGTTGTTCTCCTTGGAGCAGAGAAGGTTGAGAGGAGATTTGATAGAGGTGTTCAAAGTCATGAGGGGTCTAGACAGAGTAGATAGAGAGAAACTGTTCCCATTGGCGGAAGGGTCGAGAACCAAAGGACACAGATTTAAGGTGATTGGCAGAAGAATCAAAGGTGACATGGGGAAAAACTTTTTACGCAGTGAGTGGTTAGGATCGGGAATGCACTGCCTGAAAGGGTGGTGGAGGCAGATTCAATCGTGGCTTTCAAAAGGGAATTGGATTAGTACCTGAAGGACAAAAATTTGCAGGGCTATGAGGGAAGGGTGAGGGAGTGGGACTAGCTGAAGTGTTCTTGCAGAGAGCCGGCACGGGCTCAACGGGCCGAATGGCCACATTCTGTGCTGTAACCATTCTATGATTCGACCAACACGTTAAACCTTCATAGAATAATTACCAGTCATTTGTAGACTGGATACTTAACCCTGCCGTTTCACTTTCAGTCAGGAACAGATCGCAGTTTGACACCTGGTGTGTCAGCAGGGTGGATGACTGAGTGAATCCCTTCCCACACTCGGAGCAAGTGAACGGTCACTCCCCAGTGTGAACTCGCTGGTGTGTCAGCAGGTGGGATGAACGAGTGAATCCCTTCCCACACACGGAGCAGGTGAACGGCCTCTCCCCAGTGTGAACTCGCTGGTGTGTCAGCAGGTGGGATGACCGAGTGAATCCCTTCCCACACACGGAGCAGGTGAAGGGCCTCTCCCCGGTGTGAACTCGCTGGTGTCTCAGCAGGTTGGATGACTGAGTGAATCCCTTCCCACACACGGAGCAGGTGAACGGTCTCTCCCCAGTGTGAACTCGCTGGTGTGTCAGCAGGTGGGATGACCGAGTGAATCCCTTCCCACACACGGAGCAGGTGAAGGGCCTCTCCCCGGTGTGAACTCGCTGGTGTCTCAGCAGGTTGGATGACTGAGTGAATCCCTTCCCACACACGGAGCAGGTGAACAGCTTCGCCCCAGTGTGAACTCGCTGGTGTGTCAGCACGTCGGATGACTGAGTGAATCCCTTCCCACACTCACAGCAGGTGAATGGTCTGTCCCCAGTGTGAACTCGCTGGTGTCTCAGCAGGTGGGATGACCGAGTGAATCCCTTCCCACACTCAGAGCATGTGAACGGTCTCTCCCCAGTGTGAACTCGCTGGTGTATCAGCAGGTGGGATGACTGAGTGAATCCCTTCCCACACTCGGAGCAGGTGAACGGTCTCTCCCCAGTGTGAGTTTGCTGGTGTTCAGTGAGGTGATATTGTTGCCTGAACCCAGTCCCGCAGTGAGAGCACCTGAACGGTCTCTCGTCAGTGTGAACACTCTGATGGCGCATCAGTTCCCCGGAACTTTTATAGCACTTTCCGCAGTCCTGACATTTAAAAGGTCTCTCGTCAGTGTGAACTCGCTGGTGTGTCAGCAGGTGGGATGAATTTGTGAATCCCTTACCACACTCAGTGCAGGTGAACGGCCTCTCTCCGGTGTGACTGCACTTGTGTCTCGTCAGGCCAGAGGATCGGCTGAAGCCTCATCCACACACAGAACACGTGTACGGTTTCTCCCCGCTCTGAACGGTACTTTCTGCTTCCATGTTCAAAGGTCCTGATGAATCAAGTGACTCTGTCAGATCTTGAAATGATGTTTGGTTTGAGTTTCCCGTCTGCAAATCCTCCCCTTCGAACACCCTGTAAAATGAATTTAAAACAGGAAAAAGGGAGGGTGAGAGAGAACCCACAAAAACACAAAGGCAGGTTGTGAAATTGAGCGGAATGAATCTGCGAATTTGTGGGGCCGGCACCAGAAAAAAGTGACCATGAAAGCTGCCGGATTGTCGTAAAAACCCAACTGGTTCACTAATGTCCTTCAGGGAAGGGAACCCGCCACCCGGTCTGGGACTACACAAGACTCTGGCCTCTATGGGAGGAGAGAGAGCGAGGTGCGAGGGGGGAGGGGGAGGGGGAGGGGGAGGGGTGAAGGAGAGCGACTTTATACATCTGTAACTCGACTAGAACTTTGACAGCACCTCCCAAACACGCGACCTCCACCACCTAGAAGGACAAGGGCAGCAGGTGCATGGGAACACCATCACCTCCCAGTTCCCCTCCAAGTCACACACTATCCTGACTTGGGCATATATCGCCGTTCCTACTCGGTGTTGCCTCGGGCCCGGCGGCTCTAACTCGGGGCCTGAGACCCGCACTCGGTGTTGCTGAGGATTCCAACCCTGGGACTGTACATGGGGATTCAAACCCTGCGACTGTAAATGGGGATTCCAACCCTGGGACTGTACATGGGGATTCTAACCCTGGGACTGTACATGGGGATTCTAACCCTGGGACTGTACAAACCCTGCGACTGTAAATGGGGATTCCAACCCTGGACTGTACATGGGGATTCTAACCCTGGGACTGTACATGGGGATTCTAACCCTGGGACTGTACATGGGGATTCTAACCCTGGGACTGTACATGGGGATTCCTATCCTGGGACTGTACATGGGGATTCCTATCCTGGGACTGTACATGGGGATTCCAACCCTGGGACTGTACATGGGGATTTCAACCCTGGGACTGTACAAGGGGGGCCCAGCTCTGGGGCTCTTCTGTTACAACTGTGTGGGATGTTAACCGTATGCTCTGCTTTTACCAGCGCCTTCAGGAGAGATGGTGAGAAATCCGAAGTGTGGAGTGTCTGAATCAAATAACTGAGTCAATAATATACTCTCCCGGGCACTAGGACCCGGTTGCGAACAGACACTGAAGCCCCGCCCACTCTTTGTTCCTGCCCAAGATATCTGCGCATGCGCTTTGCTACTCACTGAATCAAGATGGCGGCCGTTATCCTGGGCCTCTGACCGGGAGAAGCCCCGAAGCTGCAAACGCGGGACCTTCAGGTTATTATTCGGGGCTTGCGGCCTGCACCAGTTGTTTATGAAGCTTCCCCGCCCACTCGCCCGTCCATTACTCCGCTCCGTCGGGCCGCATCTCAACGATTAACCGGACCTGATCCGCATTATCCATCTGGCCAATTACACGCACCGCGCATGCTCCAACCCCAGGCGGTCCCGCGCCTGCGCACTGCGCTCCTGTAGTCCGGGTTCGGCACTTTCTCCCCCGCGGGGAATGCTGGGTAAAAGCCCCGCCATTGAAAGGCCACATTCGTGAACAGAAAGGATTTATTAGGATTGCATTGAGCACTGAACAATGTTCATTCTGGCAGTTAGAGTGTGTTTCTGCTGATCTTAATAACCCCTATACCTGGGCTGGAGATTAATGTTCTGCATAAATATTGAATACATCAGCTGTGTTTCAAACTGACAGTCGGTCGAATAGTTGATCAGAGGAGACGAATTGATGTTGTTACAGACTGTTCTATTTTTGGGCCCTTTCTTACTCTAACTTATATCACTTCTCACCTAGTTCATCCTCTACCACATCAAACCCCAAGCTTGTTCCATTTGAGTACATGGCTTGTGCGTGTCAGAGACTGAACTGCAGTGTCTCACTGTCCACTCATCTGACTCTCCCGGTGTGGAGGAGAGCGGGCAGATCGGAGGACCTCTTTGTAGGACTGCTCCTGGGCCTGGCCAAAAAAGCCATCAAGTGGTCCAGGCAGCGAGCGGTCGAGGGGGTCATTTGGCCCGATTGCCTGCTGATCTTCCGCGGCCATGTTCGCGCCCGGGTGGCCCTGGAGATGGAGCACACGGTGTCGGCCGGCACGCTTGAGGCCTTCCGCGACCGGTGGGTGCCGCGGGGACTGGAGTGCATCATCACCCTGGCCAACCGAATTTTAATTTAATTTGTTCAGGTTCCTTTAAAGTTTTATTAATTTACAGTCAATTTTGTTTAATCACCCCAATAAAAGAGTACTCTCATCTGACTCACTCGGTGCGGAGGGGAGCGGGCAGATCGGAGGACCTCCTCATAGGACTGCTCCTTGGCCTGGCCATAAAGGCCATAAAGGTCCAGGCAGCAGGCGGTCGAGGGGGTCGTTCGGCCCGATTGCCTGCCGATCTTCCGCTGCCACGTTTGCGCCCGGGTGGCCTTGGAGATGGAGCACACGGTGTCTGCGACCCATGGGCACTGCAGGGACTAAAGTGCATCATCACCCCGGCAACCAAATTTTAATTTAATTTATTAAGTTTAATTTCATGTATTTTTGTAAGTTACAGTTTATTTGTTTATGGGTTGCTTAAAAAGAGTACACTCATCTGAAATTCCTTTCAACCACCCTTTATGGAACTATCCTGTATCAGATTTGAAATCCGTTATTTTCTGTATCATTTAACCCTTTTTGGATTCGATTTAGTAAAAACTCCTCCACACAGACTGCATGTGATCGCCTTTGAAATGTTCTGATCTTTGTAATTGTCATTGCTGATTTTGATGGTCTCATTGATTCAATCTCTTGTTATTAACATACCTTGCACTATTTCTTTAATTAAGATAATTTTTTCTGATACTTCCTTTATCAGGTCTTTAGTGCCTCCATTGAACCCTGTCAATAATCCTTAATTAGGGTTTAGGGGCTGGGGATCGGGTTAGGATGTTAGGCTGTGAGACAGTGATTCGGGACAGAAACCACTATTGACAACGCCAGTGTCACTAGACATGTTCTCTTTCATTTCATGGTGTTTTAACCTCACGCAGATGAGTCAGAAAACAGCCTCATGAATTGTTAATTCAAGGAACCTTCTTTCTGGCCCGAGCCTGATTTCCTCCCTTCTTTCACATCTCTGCATTTGACACAGAAAAAGACATCAGGGTGATATGTTGCCTCCCTGGTGCCAGGGTCAAGGATGTCACTGAACGGCTGCAGGGCATTCTGAAGGGGGAGGGCGAACAGTCAGAGGTCGTGGTTCACATTGGTACCAACGACATGGGTAGAAAGAGGGATGAGGTCCTGCAACAAGAATTTAGGGAGCTAGGTAGCAGATTAAAAAGCAGGACCTCAAAGGTTGTAATCTCTGGATTACTCCCAGTGCCACGTGCTAGTGAGTATAGGAATAGGAGGATAGAGCAGATGAATGCGTGGCTAAAGAGTTGGTGCAGGAGGGAGGGCTTTAGTTTCCTGGATCACTGGGTCTGCTTCTGGGGAAGGTGGGACCTGTGCAAGTCGGATGGGTTGCACCTGAACCGGAACGGGACCAACATCCTTGCGGGGAGGTTTGCTAGTACTGTTGGGGAGGGGGGGGGGGTTTAAACTAACTTGGCAGGGGGATGGGATACGGAGTGGAGCTATAGTAGGGGGTGATGCACAGCCAAATATAGAGGAAAAAACAAGTCAGCCTGGAAGGCAGTGCAAATATATAACGGCACAAGGGAGTATGGCAAGGCTGGATGGCATTTATTTTAATGCAAGGAGTCTTGCGAGTAAGGCAGATGAATTGAAGTTATTGATGAACACATGGGAGTATGATATTGTTGCTATCACAGAGACATGGTTGTAGGAGGGGCAGGACTGGCAGCTCAATATTCCGGGGTATAGAATCTTCAGGCGAGACAGAAGTGGGTGTAAAAGAGGAGGGGGTGTCGCAATATTAATCAAGGAGTCAATTACTGCTGTAAGGAGTGATGATATCTTAGCAGGTTCCTCTAATGAGGCCATATGGGTAGAACTTAAAAACAAAAAAGGGGCAAGCACTTTGCTGGGAGTGTACTATAGGCCCCCAAATAGTCAGGGGAGATAGAGGAACAGATATGTAGGCAAATCTCAGAGAAGTGTAGAAATAATAGGGTAATAATAGTAGGGGATTTCAACTTCCCCAATATTAACTGGGATAGTCAGAGTGTGAAAGGCTTAGAGGGTGCGGAATTCTTAAAGTGCATCCAGGAGAACTTTTTGAGCCAGCATGTAGAAAGTCCTACAAGAGATGGGGCGGTACTGGACCTAATTCTAGGGAATGTAGCCGGGCAAGTGGTAGAAGTGTTAGTAGGAGAGCATTTTGGTGACAGTGACCATAATTCGGTGAGATTTAAGGTAGTCATGGAAAAGGACAATATGGACCGGAAATAAAGGTTCTAAATTGGGGGAAGGCCGATTTTAATATGATAAGGCAGGATCTGGCCAAAGTGGACTGGGATCAGCTACTTGTAGGAAAATCCACATCAGAGCAATGGGAGTCTTTAAGAAAGGAAATAGAGAGAGTACAATGGCAACATGTTCCCGTAAAGGTCAAGGGTGGGACCAACAAGTCCAGGGAACCCTGGATGTCAAGGGATATACAAGAATGGATTAGGAAAAAAAGGGAGGCTTTTGGCAGATACAAAGGACTAAAAACAATGGAAGCCCTAGAGGAGTATAGAAAGTGCAGGGGGGTACTTAAAAATGAAATTAGGAGCGCGAAGAGGGGGCATGAAATAACACTGGCGGGCAAAATAAAGCAAAATCCCAAGGTGTTTTATAAGTATATTAAGGGCAAGAGGATAACCAGGGAAAGAGTAGGGCCCATTAGGGACCAAAGTGGCAATCTGTGTGTAGAGCTGGAAGATGCGGGTGAGGTTTTAAATGAATATTTTGCATCTGTGTTCACTATGGAGAAGGACGATGTAGGCATAGAAATCAGGCAGGGGGATTGTGATATACTTGAACAAATTAACATTGCGAGGGAGGAGGTACTAGCGGTTTTAGCGGGTTTAAAAGTGGATAAATCCCCAGGCCCAGACGAGATGTATCCCAGGCTGCTGTGTGAGGCAAGGGAGGAGATTGCAGGGGCTCTGACACAAATTTTCAGAACCTCTCTGGCCACAGGGGAGGTGCCAGAGAACTGGAGGACAGATAACGTAGTACCATTATTCAAGAAGGGTAGTAGGGATAAACCAGGGAATTACAGGCCAGTGAGCCTAACATCAGTGGTAGGGAAATTATTGGAAAAAATTCAGAGGGACAGAATTAGTCTCCACTTGGAGAGGCAAGTATTAATCAAGGATAGTCAGCATGGTTTTGTCAGGGGGAGATCATGTCTAACCAACTTGATTGATTTTTTTGAGAGGGTGACTAGGTGTGTGGATGAGGGTAGTGCAGTTGATGTACTCTACATGGACTTCAGTAAGGCTTTTGACAAAGTCCCGCATGGGAGACTGATCACGAAGGTAAGAGCCCATGGGATCCAGGGCAATTTGGCACATTGGATCCAAAATTGGCTTCGTGGCAGGAGGCAGAGAGTGATGGTCGAAGGTTGTTTTTGTGACTGGAAGCTTGTGTGCAGTGGTTACCGCAGAGATCGATGCTGGGTCCCTTGCAGTTTGTAGTGTACATTAATGATTTAGATATGAATGTAGGAGCTATGATCAGTCAGTTCACAGATGACACGAAAATTGGTGGAGTGGTAAATAGCGAGGAGGGAAGCCGCAGGCTACAGGACGATATAGATGGGTTGGTCAGATGGGCAGAAGAGTGGCAAATGGAATTTAACCCTGAAAAGTGTGAGGTGATGCATTTTGGGAGAACTCATAAGGCAAGGGAATACACAATGAATGGTAGGACCCTAGGAAGGACAGAGGATCAGAGGGACCTTGGTGTGCATGTACATAGATCCCTGAAGGCAACAGGACAGGTAGATAAGGTGGTTAAGAAGGCATATGGGATACTTGCCTTCATTAGCCGAGGCATAGAATATAAGAGCAGTGAGGTTATGATGGAGCTGCACAAAACGCTAGTTAGGCCACAGCTGGAATACTGTGTGCAGTTCTGGTCGCCACACTATAGGAGTGATGTGATTGTATTGGAGAGGGTGCAGAGGAGATTCACCAGGATGTTATCTGGGCTGGAGCGCTTCAGCTATGAAGGGAGACTGGACAGGCTGGGGTTGTTTTCCTTAGAGCAGAGAAGGCTGAGGGAGGACCTGATTGAGGTGTACAAAATTGTGAGGGGCATAGATAGGGTAGATTGAAAGGAACTTTTCCCCTTAATAGAGGGGTCAATAACCAGGGGGCATAGTTTAAAGGTAAGGGGCAGGAGGTTTAGAGGGGATTTGAGGAAAAACCTTTTCACCCAGAGGGTGGTTGGAATCTGGAACTCACTGCCTGAAAGGGTGGTAGAGGCAGGAACCCTCACAACATTCAAGAAGCATTTAGATGAGCACTTGAAACGCCATAGCATACAAGGCTAGGGACCAAGTGCTGGAAACTGGGATTAGAATAGACAGGGCTTGATGGGCGGCGCGGACACGATGGGCCGAAGGGCCTCTTTCTGTGCTGTCTAACTCTGACTCTATGACGTGTCCCGCGGGGACAATGTGACCTGTTCACACTGGAGGAGCCCAGCGCGCAGGCGCAGTGCCCGCCCGTATCTGGAGCATGCGCAGTGTCACTGTGATCCGGGCCCTCCGAGTGCGACCAGCGGAATTAGGCGGGAGAAACGGTTTTTCCGCTGATTGCGAATCAGGGGCCGCAGGGAGGTAACGCATTCGGCGGGTGAGCTTCATAATCACCTGATGTAGGCCGCAAGCCCTGAATGAGAACCTACGGGTTCCGCGTTTGCAACTCCGAGGATTTTCCCCCGGCAACAGGCCCAGGCTAAGGGCGGCCATTTTTGTAAAGGAAAGCAGCGTCTTTGTTCGCCGCCATCTTGATTCGTGTGGCCATCTTTGTAAAGGAAGCAAAGGTGGGCGGGGCTTCAGGGTCCCAGGAGAACTGAACCCAGCCAGAGTCAGCACCTTCAGGGGAGGAGAGGGAGGGGAACCAGTGAGTGTAGAACTGAACCCAGCCAGAGTCAGCACCTTCAGGGGAGGAGAACCAGTGAGTGTAGAACTGAACCCAGCCAGAGTCAGCACCTTCAGGGGAGGAGAACCAGTGAATGTAGAACTGAACCCAGCCAGAGTCAGCACCTTCAGGGGAGGAGAGGGAGGGGAACCAGTGAGTGTAGAACTGAACCCAGCCAGAGTCAGCACCTTCAGGGGAGGAGAACCAGTGAATGTAGAACTGAACCCAGCCAGAGTCAGCACCTTCAGGGGAGGAGAACCAGTGAATGTAGAACTGAACCCAGCCAGAGTCAGCACCTTCAGGGGAGGAGAGGGAGGGGAACCAGTGAGTGTGGAACTGAACCCAGACAGAGTCAGCACCTTCAAGGGAGGAGAGGGAGGGGAACCAGTGAGTGTAGAACTGAACCCAGTCAGAGTCAGCACCTTCAGGGGAGGAGAGGGAGGGGAACCAGTGTGTGTAGAACTGAACCCAGCCAGAGTCAGCACCTTCAGGGGAGGAGAGGGAGGGGAATCTCTCAGTGTGGAACTGAACCCAGCCAGAGTCGGGGGAGAAAACTGGGAGTGGAGGAGAAATTGTTTTGAGATGTGTTTGGATTTCAGCACAGGGAGGAGGGAGAGTGTATGGGGCCGGGATTTAAAGCTTTGGGGAACGAGAGAGGAAAGAATGTTGCCTAGAAACAAGAAATGTCTGTTCTGAATTTCTGTCCTGTACTTACAGTGATGAGCTTTGTAAACTCCTTTTACAGGGTATTTGAAGGGGAGGATTTGCAGACGGGAAACTCAAACCAAACATTACGTCAAGATCTGTCAGAGTCACTCGTTTACTCAGGACCTGAATATCATCGGCCTTTGAATGTGGAAGGAGAAATGTTTGTCTGTTCTGTCTGTGGGAAAAGATTTCAAACATCAGTGTGACTGGAAAAGCACCGAGACACACACACCCGAGTGAGAGTGTTCCAGAGCACTGCCTGTGGAAAGAGCTTTAACCAGTTACACAGCCTGAAAAAACATCGCACCATTCACAGTGGGGAGTAACCGTACACGTGTTGTGTGTGACGAGGCTTCAACTGATCGTCCAACCTGGAGAGACACAAGGACACCCGCACCACGGAGAAACCGTGGAAATGTGGGGAATGTGGGAAGGGATTCATTTCCCCAGCCCAGCTGGAAATTCATCAGCGCAGTCACACCGGGGAGAGACCGTTCACCTGCTCCGTTTGTGGAAAGGGATTCACGAATTCATCCCACCTGCCGAAACACCAACGTGTTCACACTGGGGAGAGGCCGTTTACCTGCTCCGAGTGTGGGAAGGGATTCACTCGGTCATCCGACCTGCTGATACACCAGCGAGTTCACACCGGGGAGAGACCGTTCACCTGCTCTGAGTGTGGGAAGGGATTCACTCGATCATCCAGCCTGCTGAGACAAGAGTCACTCTGCTCCATGTGTGGGAAGGAATTCACACGGTCATCCAGCCTGCTGAAACACCAGCGAGCTCACACTGGGGAGAGGCCGTTCACCTGCTCCGTGTGTGGGAAGGGATTCACTCGATCATCCAGCCTGCTGAGACACCAGCGAGTTCACAAGTGACTGCAGGGGTTCGATTCTGCTGTTATTGCTGCTGTTAATCACATCCAGGACTGAACCTTTTTCATTCTGACAGTTGGGGTTTGTTTCTGCTGATGTTAATAACCCCTATAACTGGGCTGGAGTTTAATATTTTCGATATTTGATGTCTCCAAGATAAGAGGAGACTAATTGATGTCCTGTTGCCGACTGCTCCATTTTTGGGCCTTTTCTCTTTCTAACTCGAGATTATTTCAGTTCTCGTACCATCGGTTACTCTCATGGACAAGTCCCAGCTCCCCATACCTTCCAGAGTGCCTCTCCTAGCCTTGGTATCCAGGGAAGGTCTCGGTAACACGCCCGGGATCACTAAACACAAAACCCAGTCTGTTAATCACTTTCAGCTACTGGACTTAGCGTGTGTCCCACAGCATCTCTCTCACCTTCGATGTGTGAATAGAGCATCACGCCTGCAAACCTGCTTTCAATTTAAATTTGAATCCACTCAGCAAGTGTATTTAAAAATATGTACAAGTAAACAGATCACATCAAATAATTGGCAAAAGTTTAGAGTCAACAAGATGAACAAGTGAACACATCACGGCCCAATACCCCAGCTCTATATTCACAGGAGAAAGTCTGTTATCTAACTCCTCGAGTGGACAGAGTAGAGAAAGATCCCAACTCTAAGAACATCTAGAATCTGTTGTAAATATCTTTCAAATTCTGACTGGTCCAATCTGTCGGTTTCCTTTCAATTGAAGTGAATGGAAGATGAGAGGGGTGTTGGCATATGGACCTCGGTTAATTCAGCTTCTGAAAGGTGTTCATGTTTAGTTCATTCGATATCGGGGGAAATGTGGTCGGTATCATTAGAGAGAGAGAGAGATTTCACTGAGCAACAGCTGGTGTTTGCAACCAACTGGCCTTGGATATTTTCATCATAGAATGTTTCGATCAGAAATATGATGTTGGGATAAGAAAAGTCTGGAGACTAGTGGTTTGTGCTGCCCCAGGAAGGCCACAGTGTTTTTACCTGCTTCTAACGTTGTTGATGTGTGTTGAAGAAAATGCAGACTTGTGTCTCTGGACTGTGCAGTAGCCAGAGACGACCATATTAGGCAATGCCAGCTCCAGTTTGATAAGAGGTTGATGGCAGAGCAAGAGATCCAGCAGTTTTAAGAATTTATCTCCCGTTATCTGCAGACATCGAATGTCGCAGCGTGCTGACAAAATTGGACTTAAGACTTGAACCTATTGGGTTCAATTATTGGGATCGATTGTTATAGAATTGAATTGTTATAGAATGGAAAAGTAGTGAAGTTCTGCTCAAATTGTATCGAAACTTGGTTAGACCACACTTGGAGCACTGCGTACAATTCTGGTCACCAGATTATAAAAAGGATATAGAGGCACTGGAGAGGGTGCAGAGAAGATTTACAAGGATGATACCAGAAATGAGAGGGTATACCTGTCAGGAAAGGATGGACAGGCTGGGTCTATTTTCTCTTGAAAAAAGAATTCTGAGGGGTGACCTAATAGAGGTCTTTAAAATTATGAAAGGTTTTGATAGAGTAGATACAGAGAGAGTGTTTCCACTTGTGGGGAAGAGCATAACTAGAGGCCATCAATATAAGATAGTCACCAAGAAATCCAATAGGGAATTCAGGAGAAACTTCTTTACCCAGAGAGTGGGGAGAATGTGGAACTCGCTCCCACAGGGAGTGGTTGATGCGAATAGTATAGATACATTTAAGGGGAGGCTGGACAAGCATATGAGGGGGAATGGAATAGAGGCTAATGCTGATAGAGTTAGATGGGGAAAGACGGGAGGAGGCTCGAGTGGAGCATAAACGCCGGCATGGACTGGTTGGGCCGAATGGCCTGTTTCTGTGCCGTATATCCTGTGTAATCACAGCAAACAGACAGTTTAACAGACTGCCCAGGGTCCACACTAACCCCCACCTTCTCTCTCTCTCACTATTCATGGACACTGCTGCAGTAATTGCTCCTCTGACCTTTCCTCTCTTGTCCCTCCGACACCCCTAATACACGGCCCGACACAATCTTCCTCCCCCTACATCCTCACTGTGCTGGAATCCACACCAATCTCCCCATCTGCTCCTTGTTCTCTCCCTGGATCCGAAAACTACTGAACTCAGTCTCCCCTCCTGAAGTCTACAGGCTCTAAAACTGAAGCTTGGTGTCCCTCAGTCCCTACTCCTCCCCTTCTCTCCTCCTCTTTTCCCCCGGGGTGTGTCCACACTCTGGGCCTTGGGCCTTGCCCGGGGATTCTCAGTATGAACAGGTGGGGTGTGTTTTGAGACAGGGTGTCCCCGCTCTCCTCCTCTTTTCCCCCGGGCTGTGTCCACACTCTGGGCCTTGGGCCTTGCCCGGGGATTCGCAGTATGAACAGGTGGGGTGTGTTTTGAGACAGGGTGTCCCCGCTCTCCTCCTCTTTCCCCCCGGGGTGTGTCCACACTCTGGGCCTTGGGCCTTGCCCGGGGATTCGCAGTATGAACAGGTGGGATGTGTTTTGAGACAGGGTTTCCCCGCTCTCCACCTTTAAAGGGACAAGGAGACGACCAGCTGGGCTGAATGGCCCTGCTTTATGACATCACTGCAGTGCCCGGCAACCAACCTCCCTGAGCCCTGCTCATTATGGGCTGGCAGTGTTTGATGGGACAGTGTAGAGGGAGCTTTACTCTGTATCTCACCCGTGTTGTACCTGCCCTGGGAGTGTTTGATGGGACATTGTAGAGGGAGCTTTACTCTGTATCACACCCGTGTTGTACCTGCCCTGTGAGTGTTTGATGGGACAGTGCAGAGGGAGCTTTACTCTGTATCTAACCCGTGCTGTACCTGCACTGGGAGTGTTTGATGGGACAGTGTAGAGGGAGCTTTACTCTAAATCAAACCCATGCTGTACCTGCCCCAGGAGTGTTTGATGGGACAATGTAGAGGGAGCTTTACTCTATATCTAACCCGTGCTGTACCTGCCCTGGGAGTTTTTGATGGGATAGTGTAGAGGGAGCTTAACTCTGGATCTAACCCGTGCTGTACCTGCCCTAGCAGTGTTTGATGGGACAGTATAGAGGGAGCTTTACTTTGTATCTAACCCGTGCTGTACCAGCCCTGGGAGTGTTTGATGGGACAGTGCAGAGGGAGCTTTTACTCTAGATGTAACCCGTGCTGTTCTGCCCTGGGAGTGTTTGATGGGACAGTGCAGAGGGAGCTTTACTCTGTATCTAACCCTGTACTGTACTTTCCCTGGGAGTGTTTGATGGGACAGTGCAGAGGGAGCTTTAATCTGTATTTAACCCGTGCTGTACCTGCCCTGGGAGTGTTTGATGGGACAGTGTAGAGGGAGCTTTACTCTGTATCTTACCCTGTACTGTACTTTCCCTGGGAGTGTTTGATGGGACAGTGCAGAGGGAGCTTTAATCTGTATTTAACCCGTGTTGTACCTGCCCTGGAAGTGTTTGATGGGACAGTGTAGAGGGAGCTTTACTCTGTATCTAACCCGTGCTGTACCTGCCCTGGGAGTGTTTGAAGGGACATGTAGAGGGAGCTTTACTCTATATCTAACCGGTGCTGTACCTTCCCTGGGAGTGTTTGATGGTCATGATGCGGAGATGCCAGTGTTGGACTGGGGTGGACAAAATTGAATGGTCGCACAACACCAGGTTATAGTCCAACAGTTTTATTTGAAATCACAAGCTCCGAAAGCTTGTGATTTCAAATAAAACTGTTGGACTATAACCTGGTGTTGTGCGACCTCTCAGTGTTTGATGGGACAGTGTAGAGGGAGCTTTACTCTGTATCTAACCCGTGCTGTACCTGCCCTGGGAGTGTTTGATGGGACAGTGTAGAGGGAGCTTTACTCTGTATCTAACCCGTGCTGTACCTGCCCTGGCAGTGTTTGATGGGACAGTGTAGAGGGAGCTTTACTCTGTATCTAACCCGTGCTGTACCTGCCCTGGGAGTGTTTGATGGGACAGTGTAGAGGGAGCTTTACTCTGTATCTAACCCGTGCTGTACCTGCCCTGGGAGTGTTTGATGGGACAGTGTAGAGGGAGCTTTACTCTGTATCTAACCCGTGCTGTACCTGCCCTGGGAGTGTTTGATGGGACAGTGTAGAGGGAGCTTTACTCTGTATCTAACCCGTGCTGTACCTGCCCTGGGAGTGTTTGATGGGACAGTGTAGAGGGAGCTTTACTCTGTATCTAACCCGTGCTGTACCTGCCCTGGGAGTGTTTGATGGGACAGTGTAGAGGGAGCTTTACTCTGTATCTAACCCGTGCTGTACCTGCCCTGGGAGTGTTTGATGGACAGTGCAGAGGGAGCTTTACTCTGTATCTAACCTGTGCTGTACCTGCCCTGGGAGTGTTTGATGGGACAGTGTAGAGGGAGCTTTACTCTGTATCTAACCCGTGCTGTACCTGCCCTGGGAGTGTTTGATGGGACAGTGTAGAGGGAGCTTTACTCTGTATCTAACCCGTGCTGTACCTGCCCTGGGAGTGTTTGATGGGACAGTGTAGAGGGAGCTTTACTCTGTATCTAACCCGTGCTGTACCTGCCCTGGGAGTGTTTGATGGGACAGTGCAGAGGGAGCTTTACTCGGTATCTAACCCGTGCTGTACCTGCCTGGGAGTGTTTGATGGGACAGTGCAGAGGGAGCTTTACTCTGTATCTAACCCGTGCTGTACCTGCCCTGGGAGTGTTTGATGGGAGAGTGTAGAGGGAGCTTTACTCTGTATCTAACCCGTGCTGTACCTGCCCTGGGAGTGTTTGATGGGACAGTGTAGAGGGAGCTTTACTCTGTATCTAACCCGTGCTGTACCTGCCCTGGGAGTGTTTGATGGGAAATGTAGAGGGAGCTTTACTCTGTATCTAACCCGTGCTGTACCTGCCCTGGGAGTGTTTGATGGGAAAGTGTAGACGGAGCTTTACTCTGTATCTAACCCGTGCTGTACCTGCCCTGGAGTGTTTGATGGGACAGTGTAGAGGGAGCTTTACTCTGTATCTAACCCGTGCTGTACCTACCCTGGGAGTGTTTGATGGGACAGTGTAGAAGGAGCTTTACTCTGTATCTAATCCGTGCTGTACCTGCCCTGAGAGAGTTTGATGGGACAGTGTAGAGGGAGCTTTACTCTGTATCTAACCCGTGCTGTACCTGCCCTGGGAGTGTTTGATGGGACAGTGCAGAGGGAGATTTACACTGTATCTAACCCGTGATGTACCTGCCCTGGGAGTGTTGGATGGGACAGTGTAGAGGGAGCTTTACTCTGTATCTAACCCGTGCTGTACCTGCCCTGGCAGTGTTCAATGGGACAGTTTTGAGGGAGCTTTACTCTGTATCTGACCCGTGCTGTACCTGCCCTGGGAGTGTTTGATGGGACAATGTAGAGGGGGTTTTACTCTGCATCTAACCCAATGCTGTACCTGCCTTGGGAGTGTTTGATGGGACAGTGTTCAGGGAGCTTTACTCTGTATCTAACCCATGCTGTACATGCCCTGGGAGTGTTTTATGGGGACAGTGTCGAGGGAGCTTTACTCTGTATCGAACCCATGCTGTACCTGCCCTGGGAGTGTTTGATGGGCCTGTGTCGAGGGAGCTTTACTCTGTATCTAATCCATGCTGTACCTTCCCTGGGAGTGTTTGATGGGACAGTGTAGAGGGAGCTTTTCTCCGTATGTAACCCGCGCTTACCTTCCCTGGAAGTGTTTGATGGTCAGTGCAGAGGGAGCTTTACTCTGTCTGTCACCTGTGCTGTACTTGCCCTGGGAGTGTTTGATGGTACAGTGTTGAGGGAGCTTTACTCTGTATCTAACCCGTGCTGTACCTGCCCTGGGACTGTTTGATGGGACAGTGTTGAGGGAGCTTTACTCTGTATCTAACCCGTGCTGTACCTGCCCTGGGACTGTTTGATGGGACAGTGTAGAGGGAGCTTTACTCTGTAGCTAACCCGTGCTGTACCTGCCCTGGGAGTGTTTGATGGGACAGTGCAGAGGGAGCTTTACACGGTATCTAACCCGTGCTGTACCTGCCTGGTGAGTGTATGATGGGACAGTGCAGAGCGAGTTTTGCTATGTATCTAACCCGTGCTGTTCCTGCCCGGGGAGTGTTTGATGGGAGAGTGTAGAGGGGGTTTTACTCTGCATCTAACCCAATGCTGTACCTGCCTTGGGAGTGTTTGATGGGACAGTGTTCAGGGAGCTTTACTCTGTATCTAACCCATGCTGTACATGCCCTGGGAGTGTTTTATGGGGACAGTGTCGAGGGAGCTTTACTCTGTATCGAACCCATGCTGTACCTGCCCTGGGAGTGTTTGATGGGACTGTGTCGAGGGAGCTTTACTCTGTATCTAATCCATGCTGTACCTTCCCTGGGAGTGTTTGATGGGACAGTGTAGAGGGAGCTTTTCTCCTGTATGTAACCCGTGCTTTACCTTCCCTGGAAGTGTTTGATGGGACAGTGCAGAGGGAGCTTTACTCTGTCTGTCACCTGTGCTGTACTTGCCCTGGGAGTGTTTGATGGTACAGTGTTGAGGGAGCTTTACTCTGTATCTAACCCGTGCTGTACCTGCCCTGGAGTGTTTGATGGGACAGTGTTGAGGGAGCTTTACTCTGTATCTAACCCGTGCTGTACCTGCCCTGGGACTGTTTGATGGGACAGTGTAGAGGGAGCTTTACTCTGTATCTAACCCGTGCTGTACCTGCCCTGGGAGTGTTTGATGGGACAGTGCAGAGGGAGCTTTACACTGTATCTAACCGTGCTGTACCTGCCTGGGAGTGTTTGATGGGACAGTGCAGAGCGAGTTTTGCTATGTATCTAACCCGTGCTGTACCTGCCCTGGGAGTGTTTGATGGGACAGTGTAGAGGGAGCTTTACTCTGTATCTAACCCGTGCTGTACCTGCCCTGGAGTGTTTGATGGGACAGTGTAGAGGGAGCTTTACTCTGTATCTAACCTGTGCTGTACCTGCCCTGGGAGTGTTTGATGGGACAGTGTAGAGGGAGCTTTACTCTGTATCTAACCCGTGCTGTACCTGCCCTGGGAGTGTTTGATGGGACAGTGTAGAGGGAGCTTTACTCTGTATCTAACCCGTGCTGTACCTGCCCTGGGAGTGTTTGATGGGACAGTGTAGAGGAGCTTTACTCTGTATCTACCCGTGCTGTACCTGCCCTGGGAGTGTTTGATGGGACAGTGTAGAGGGAGCTTTACTCTGTATCTAACCGTGCTGTACCTGCCCTGGGAGTGTTTGATGGGACAATGTAGAGGGAGCTTTAATCTGTATCTAACCCGTGCTCTACCTGTCCTGGGAGTGTTTGATGGGACAGTGCAGAGGGAGCTTTACTCTGTATCTGACCCGTGCTGCACCTGCCCTGGGAGTGTTTGGTGGGACAATGTAGAGGGAGCTTTAATCTGTATCTAACCTGTGCTGTCCCTGCCCTGGGAGTGTTTCATGGGACAGTGTCGAGGGAGCTTTACTCTGTATCTAACCCGTTCTATACCTGCCCTGGGAGTGTTTCATGGGACAGTATAGAGGGAGCTTTACTCTGTATCTAACCCGTGCTGTACCTGCCCTGGGAGTGTTTCCTGGGACAGTGCAGAGGTAGCTTTACTCTGTATCTAACCCGTGCTGTACCTGCCCTGGGAGTGTTTGATGGGACAGTGCAGAGGGAGCTTTACTCTGTATCTAACCCGCGCTGTACCTGCCCTGGGACTGTTTGATGGGACAGTGTAGAGGGAGCTTTACTTTGCATCTAACCCATGCTGTGGGACTACAGGGGATAGGGGCAGGAGTCGGCCATACGGCCCCTTGATCCTGCTCCGCCATTCAATAAGACCATGGCTGATCTTTGAACTCAACTCCACTTTCCCACCCGCTCCGCATATCCCTTGATTACCTTAATATCCCTTGATTCCCTTAATATCCAAAAATCTATCGATCTCAGCCATGAATATACTCAACGACTGAGCATCCACGGCCTTCTGGGGTAGAGAATTTCAAAGATTCACAACCCTCTCATCTCAGTCCTAAATGACCTACCCCTTATCCTGAGACTATGCCCCTTGTTCTAGACTCTCCAGCCAGGGGAAGCAGCCTCTCAGCATCTACCCTGTCAAACCCTCTCAGAATCTTATATGTCTCAATGAGATCACTTCTCATTCTTCTAAACTCCAGAGTGTATAGGCCCAATCTACTCAATCTCTCATCAAAGAACAACCCTCTCATCCCAGGAATCAATCTAGTCAACCTTCGTTGCACCCTCTCTAAGGCAAGTATATCCTTCCTTTGGTACAGAGACCAAAACTGTACACAGAACTCCAGGTGTGGTCTCACCAAGGCCCTGTACAATTGTAGTAAGACTTCCTTACTCTTGTATTCCAACACCCTTGCAATAAAGGCCAACATGCCATTTGCCTTCCTAATTTCTTGCTGTACCTGCATGCTAACTCTCTGTGATTTGTGTTCGAGGAAACCCAAATCCCTCTGAACAACAACATTTCATAATTTCTCACCATTTAAAAAATATTCTGTTTTTCTATTCTTCCGACCAAAGTGAATAACTTCACATTTCTCCACATTATACTCCATCTGCCACCTTCTTGCCCACTCACTCTTAACCTGTCGATATCCCTTTGCAGACTCTGTGTCCTGCTGGTGGGTGGTTGCTCATTATCCTCGGTGTGATTTAATCCCCTTTCCCACTGAATACTGCGGACAGACAGGCTCACCTTGGGAACGGAATGGTCATTGTGACATCACTTTCTAAACAAGAGCCCACAAGACAATGGGTTCTCAATAAATGTTAAAGGGATTCAACGCTCTGAAGTTACACTGTGAATAAAGGAAATAAAATGCTGATCAGTAATGGCTGAAGATAATGATTTCTCTCTGTGGAATGTGCTTGCACACATTAAGAATGATGAGCTTTGTACACACACACACAGCAAACATTTTGTGAGGCTCTTTTCAGTTGTTGCTCTGAACGCGCTGAGAGCTGGTGCGCCCGGTGGGCATTAGGACCCTGCGGCCGCCCGTCCGGCGGTGCTGTGAGGTCACGGTTCCAGGCTCTGTCTCACCCAATCAGTGGGTCCCGCCAAAGCTCAATAGAAAATACTGCAGCAAAAACAATCCTGAACATTCACAAACTGGGAGCAATCGGCACAGCACAACACAAGTGTGAATTAGTAAACTTTAACACACAGAGTCTGTCACTAATTAGTACAAAGTGCAGGGCACTATTGCTCACCTTCAGTCCTGTCCCTCAATCCCAGCTCATCTCTGGGGGATTGTTACAAGGTTCACCCCGTCCTTTCAACACAGATATTACCCACATAATCCCACATCAATTAGACATTGCGCACAGCTTCTGACAGTTATTAACAAGACTAGACCGATGCTTCAAACCAATAAATAAATAAATCATCCCATCCCAGTGGATAAAACCTCAGACGGTTCCTTAGTAAGGATTCCTCTGGTTCCTCACCATATATGTGTCAGGATACTGAAACCCAGCTTTCTCACAGTCCACTCCTGGAGGCCCCACTCCCTGAGCCTACAACCTTCAGCAGGGTCAGTGCTGGAGTTCCGCAGCGGGAGTGATCCCAGAGTAACTGTCGGGATCGCACCCCGTGGATGTTCCGGGTCGTGGATTTTTAGTTATCCTGGTGTCTAACACGCACACAATAAAACAGGGAATTCCTGGAAACACGCTTCAGGTCCTTCTTTATCTGGAGATCAAATGTCTGTTGTATAATTGTACCAGCAGTTAACAGGCTCCTGTGAACTCCTCCCTCTGCTATTTTAATGCAGACTTTAACCAATTTATTTTAAACGGGTTTATTTTAAATGAGCTAACACCTGCCTTAAAATGGTAGACTCAGGACTGTCACACACACATATTAAATCTTTGTGGAATAATTACCAGTCATTTTTAGACTGGAAACTTAACCCTGCCGTTTCACTTTCAGTCAGGAACAGATCGCAGTTTGACATCAATCTCTGATTTGACAGCACGTTTCCAGCATTTACCGTTGTTCTTCCTGACTCTAAACACAATTGTAAAGGAGCCTTCTGTTCTGTGCCTTGGAGCTGTGACCCATGGGAGAGAGCGGCTGGGACACATTCCTTACAGGCCTCAAGATTAAAGGGATATAGGTCTGCAAAGGGATATAGATAGACTAAGTGAGTGGGCAGTAAGGTGGCAGATGGAGTATAATGTAGGGAAATGTGAGGTTATTCACTTTGGTAGGAAGAATAGAAAAACAGAATATGTTTTAAATGGTGAGAAACTTTCAAATGTTGGTGTTCAGAGAGATTTGGGTGTCCTCGTGCAAGAAACACAGAAAGCTAGCATGCAGGTACAGCAAGCAATAAGGAAGGCAAATGGCATGTTAGCCTTTATTGCAAGTGGGTTGGAGTATAAGAGTCAGGAAGTCTTGCTACAATTGTACAGGGCCTTGGTGAGACCACACCTGGAGTACTGTGCACAGTTTTGGTCTCCTTATCTAAGGAAGGATATACTTGCCTTGCAGGCGGTGCAACGAAGGTTCACGAGATTGATTCCTGGGATGAGAGGGCTGTGCTATGATGAGAGATTGTGTAGAATGGGCCTATACTTTCTGGAGTTTAGAAGAATGAGAGGTGATCTCATGGAAACATACAAGATTCTGAAGGGGATTGACAGGGTAGATGCTGAGAGGTTGTTTCCCCTGGCTGGAGTGTCTAGAACTAGGGGGCATAGTCTCAGGATAAGGGGTCAGCCATTTAAGACTGAGATGAGGAGGAATTTCTTCACTCGGAGGGCTGTGAATCTTTGGAATTCTCTGCCCCAGAGGGCTGTGAATGTTCAGTTGTGAGTATATTCAAGGCTGAGATAGATAGATTTTTGGACTCGGGGGGGAATCAAGGGATATGGAGACCGGGTGGGAAAGTGGAGTTGAGGTGGATGATCAGCCATGATCTTGTTGAATGGCGGAGCAGGCTCGAGGGGCCGTGTGACCTACTCCTTCTCCTAATTCTTATGATCTTTTCTTATGTTCTTAATCTGCCCGGCAACTTTCCTTTCAGTGAAGAGAGACGAGAAAGACCAAAGTGCCGTTTGCCCCTCAAGGACTGTGTCCAGGCTGTAGTTCTGTTCCCGCCGTACGATCCTCCCCCCAGATTGTCCTTTCTGAACTCCAGCCAGGTGATGCTAAACACTCAGGTGGGAACGACAAAAATCCACAACAATGTGTTTAAAGCTAAGCTGATTTATTTGACATATATCCAGAAATTTAAACACCAGGGGTTATTAACATCAGCAGAAACAAACCCTAGCTGTCAGTGTGAACACGATTCAGTTCAGGATGTAATTAACAGCAGCAAAAACATCAGAATCCAACACCTGCAGTCACTTGTGAACTCGCTGGTGTCTCAGCAGGTTGGATGACCGAGTGAATCCCTTCCCACACTCAGAGCAGGTGAACGGCCTCTCCCCAGTGTGAACTCGCTGGTGTCTCAGCAAGTTGGATGACTGAGTGAATCCCTTCCCACACTCTGAGCAGGTGAACGGTCTCTCCCCTGTGTGAACTCGCTGGTGTGTCAGCAGGCTGGGTGACTGAGTGAATCCCTTCCCACACTCGGAGCAGGTGAACGGCCTCTCCCCAGTGTGAACTCGCTGGTGTCTCAGCAGATCCTTTTGCTTTTAAATCTCTTCTCACAGTCAGAACATTTAAAAGGTCTCTCATCAGTGTGAACACGTTGATGACACATCAGTTCCCCGGAATATTTAAAGCATTTCCCGCAGTCCGGGCATTTAAAAGGTCTCTCGTCAGTGTGAACTCGCTGGTGTGTCAACAGGTTGGATGACTGAGTGAATCCCTTCCCACACTCGGAGCAGGTGAACGGCCTCTCCCCGGTGTGAACTCGTCGATGTGTTTCCAGCTCAAATGGGTAGTTGAATCGCTTCCCACAGTCCCCACATTTACACGGTTTCTCCCCGGTGTGACTGCGCTTGTGTCTCGACAGGCCAGAGGAATGGCTGAAGCCTCGTTCACACACAGAACACGTGTACGGTTTCGCCCCGCTCTGAACGGTGCTTTCTGCTTCCATGCTCGAAGGTCCTGATGAATTAAGCGACTCAGGTCAGATCCTGAAGTGATGTTTGGTTTGAGTTTCCCGTCTGCAAATCTTCCCCTTCTAATACCCTGTAAAATGAATTTAAAACAGGAAAAAGGGAGGGTGAGAGAGAACCCACAAAAACACAAAGGCAGGTTGTGAAATTGAGCTGAATGAATCTGGGAATTTGTGGGGCCGGCACCAGAAAAAAGTGACCATGAAAGCTGCCGGATTGTCATAAAAACACAACTGGTTCACTAATGTCCTTCAGGCAAGGGAACCCACCACCCGGTCTGGGCCTACACAAGACTCTGGCCTCTATGGGAGGACAGAGAGCGAGGTGGGAGGGGGAGGAGTGAAGGAGTGACTTTATACATCTGCAACTCGACTGGACCTTTGACAGAACCTCCCAAACACGCGACCTCCACCACCTAGAAGGACAAGGGCAGCAGGTGCATGGGAACATCATCACCTCCCAGTTCCCCTCCAAGTCACACACTATCCTGACTTGGGCATATATCGCCGTTCCTACATCGTTGCTGGGTGAAAATCCTGGAACTCCTCACCTAACAGCATTCTGAGAGTACCAGAACTGTCCACAGTACTCCAGGTGTGGTCTCACCAAGGCCCTATATAATTGCAGGAAGAATTCTTTACTCTTATACCCCAATGCATTTGTAATAAAGGCTAACTTACCATTTGCTTGCTGTTCCTGCATGTTAACTTTCTGTGATTCGTGTACAAGGACACGCAGGTCCCTCTGAACACCAACATTTCCGAGTCTCTCACCATTTAAAAAATATTCTGCTTTTCTATTTTTCCCACCAAAGTGGATAACTTCACATTTCTCCACATCTGCCATGTTCTTGCCCACTCACTTAACCTGTCTATATCCCATTGCAGGCTCTTTGTGTCCTCCTCACAGCTTACTGTCCCACCGAGCTTTGTATCGTCAGCAAACTTGGATACATTTCACTCGGTCCCCTCATCGAAGTCATGGATACAGATTGTAAATAGCTGAGGCCCAAGCACTGATCCTTGCTGTACCCGACTAGTTACAGCCTGCCAACCCGAAAGTGACCCATTTATCCCTACTCTCTGTTTTCTGCCCGTTAACCAATCCTCAATCCATGCTAATATTTCACCCCAACCCCATGAGCCCTAATTTAGTGAAATAACCTCTTGTGTATCATTCTGTGATTCTATGAAATCTGCATTCTTCCCACTCGGGCCTCTTGTACAACTCCCACTCCCTAGGCTCCACCATTGGCAGCCGTGCCTTCAGTTACCAAGTCTTTGGTCACCTGTCCGAATCTCTCCTTCTTTGGCTCGGAGTCAGTTTTTGATGGATTTCACTCTTGTGAAGGGCCTTGGAACATTTTACTACATTAAAGGTGCTATGTAAATGCAAGTTGTTGTTGGTGTGCTGCCATTGGCCTCAGCTTCGCCAGACAGAATCAGCCAGGGACGGCAGCTGTGCTGCTCCCCATGGTCGAAGTGCTGGCAGCTCATAGTATCGGCTCAAAGCTCAGAATTACCACTCGGCAAGGTACTGGAGGATAAACAGTGACTGGGACCGAACCCCACCATCACACAGCACCTTCAGTACAGGCTCACAGCTCAGAATTACCACTCGGCAAGGTACTGGAGGGCAAACAGTGACTGGGGCCGAACCCCACCATCACACAGCACCTTCCGTATAGGCTCACAGCTCAGAATTACCACTCGGCAAGGTACTGGAGGGCAAACAGTGACTGGACCGAACCCCACCATCACACAGCACCTTCAGTATAGGCTCTCAGCTCAGAATTATCACTCGGCAAGGTACTGGAGGACAAACAGTGACTGGGACCGAACCCCACCATCACACAGCACCTTCAGGAGAGAAAGGGAGAAAAATCCGAGCCTGCGATGAATCTGGATTTCAAACAGCGAGGATGTGGGGAGGAGGGGGAGTGTGTGGGACGGGGGATTTACAGATTAGGAGGGGCAAGAGAGGAAAGAATGTTCCAGAGAAACTAGGACTGTCTGTTCAGAATTTCTATCCTGTACCGACAGTGATGGCTTTTGTAAATTATGAAGACAGGTTGCATGGACTAGGCGTCTATTCCCTTGAATATAGAAGATTACGTGGTGATCCAATTGAGGTGTTTAAGATGATTAAAGGAGTTGATTGGGTAAACAGAGAGAAACTATTTCCTCTGGTGGGGGAGTCCACAGCAAGGGGGACATAACCTTAAAATCAGAGCCAGGCCGTTCAGGGGTGATGTCAGGAAGGACTTCTTCACACAAAGGGTACTGGAAATCTGGAACTCTCTCCCCAAAAACTGCTGCGCTGGGGTCAATAGAAAATCTCAAAACTGAGTGTGCAAGATTTTTGTTAGTCAAGGGTACTAAAGGTTACGGAACCAAGGCGGGTAGATGGAGCTCAGACACAGATCAGCCAGGATCTAATTGAATGAGGAACAGGCTCGATGGGCTGAATGGCCTTCTCCTGTTCCTACTTACAGTGATGACTTTTGTAAACAGCTTTTACAGGATATTAGGAGGGGAGGATATACAGACAGGATTAATCCTGGGCCCCTCCTGTTCCTATGACAGACTGAACCAATCACACAGCTCGGTGTCAGATTGAATTATTCCTCTCTCCAGCCTGTAACCGAGGAAACTTGTAACACTGAGGCTGAAATTCTACTTCCGTGAGCCGGGGGTGCTGGGCACAGAGGGAGCAGCAAACCGGGTTCAGAGTGGGCACGCTGGGATTGCCCTTGACCTGGGTTTTACAGTAAACATGAGGATTCCAGCCCTGGGACTGTACATGAGGATTCTAACCCTGGGACTGTACATGAGGATTCTAAACCTGGGACTGTACATGTCGATTCTCCCGGGCACCAGGACCCGGTTGGGAACAGACACTGAAGCCCCGCCGACTCTTTGTTCCGGCAGCAATATGACCGCGCATGCGCTTTGCTACTCAATGAATCAAGATGGCGGCCGTTATCCTGGGCCTGTGACCGGAAGAAGCCCTGAAGCTGTAAACGCGGGACTTTCAGGTTATTATTCGGGGTTTGCGGCCTACACCAGTTATTTATGAAGCCTCCCCGCCCACCTGCCGGTTCATTACCCCGCTGAGTCGGACTGTTTCTTACCGTTGATGCTCACCTGGTCTGCAGCATCCGTCTTATGCAATGACACACACTACGCATACTCCAACCCCAAGCGAGTCTCACGCCTGCGCACTGGACTTTTATAGTCTGGGTGCGGCACATTCTCCACCGCGGGGAATGCTGGGTAAAGCCTCCGCCATTGAAATCTTTTTATTCATAATACAATAATACCTGTACAACTCATCAATTACATAGTAAATCCATTACATAGTAAATCCATTACATTCATCCATCACAGTAAAAAATAAAGCCTTAAAAAACAGCCTTATAATTAATATAAATGCAATGATTACTTTTACAAATAATCAATAATGTTTACAGTACAAATACCCTTAAACAATACCACACAACTTTTTAGATTTAAAATAATAAATCTCAAAGTTAACGCCACATAAAACAAACCAATTCAACACCACAGTGTACAAACACATAGCACCATCATAATCCAATTAAATGCTACAGATAACATTTATTCCAATAAACCAAGAAAAAAACCCGTTTCATGCCAGTCCTACTGGCATTCCCTCCGCCATTGAAAGGCCTTATTCGTGAATGGAATAGGATTTATTAGGAATGCATTGAGCACTGAACCATGTTCATCGAAGCCCAGGCTGCAAGATTCTCAGGTCAGTTTGGTGCTGTGTGAACGGGAGAGCTCCGCATCCCGGCTGCTTGCGGGGAATGCCGGTGCGGAGGGCCCAGTGCAGAAGGCCCGGGGAGGAAAGGCTGTGAGATTTTCCACTTGGCTTAACTCGGTGCTGTGTGAATGGGCTGCTCCACATTCCGGCTGCTCGCGGGGAATGCCGGTGCGGAAGGCCCGGTGCAGAAGGCCCAAGGTGGAAGACTCGGAGGAGAGTGGCCTGGGCGGGAGGCCCAGCACAGAGAACCCCAGGCGGGGGGCCCAGGGCGGGGCAGCTGGTCGGCAGAGGTGGAGTCGGGAGATGCGGTTGGTGAGCATTGCTGCACTGGTTCTGAAAGTTGCAGAATGGTTTCGGGCCTGAATGAGTTCCAATGGCCCAGCATCTGCTCTGCCTGGCGGCAGCTGTGAGGATTTTTCTTGGTCATGGGACCGGTTTATGCGTCGCCATATTGGTGAAGGAAAGACAAATTGTTTCCATCTGTAATGGAGCGCGTGAGCGGTTACAAGATGGAAAATGTGAATGGTTAAAAGATGGAAAATAAAAGGAAATTAAAAGACAGAGCAAAGTGATATCGGTAAGGAATGATGACTATTCTTTGATGGTTGGGTCCTGTGAGCGATAACAGCCTGCAGAAGAAGATTTGAGTGTTCGGTCTTTTTACGGGATTTCAGGAAGTGGATGGCTTCTTTTTCCGTGGAAGGGCTGAAGACTGTGGACAAGGACTATGACTTTACATGGTTCGACAACATCAAATGATATTCGTTAATGGATTGCCAATAGGACTGGCGTAGAACTGGTATTTAATTGTTTTGTTGGGAAGGTTTCAGGTTTTCTGTTTGAAAGCAGTTTACTTGAAGTTTAATTGATATTCTGATAAGGACTGTGGGAATTTGCACATGGTGATGTATTGGTGGTTACGTAGGAACTTATTTTGAGGTTATTTTCTAGTGTTGGTGTGGTTGAAAAGATAAAGTAAATTAATATTGGTGATTTATTGAATGAACGGACGCTCGAGTGAACGAACGGATGAACGATTCGAACGAACGCATTCATGCATATTGGAACTTACACTCGATTGAACGAATGATCACTTGTGCAGTGATAGAACGAACGATTCGAGCGAACACACGCAGATGCGCACTGAGACAAATGATACGCACGCACGCATTCAGACATACATATTGGAACTTACACTTGATCGATCGAACGACCTCATGGGGTAGTGGTCGAACGAACGATTCGAGCGAACGCAAGCATGCACATTGGAACTTACACTCGATCGAATGAATGATCGCGTGGTGAACGATCAAACGAACGATAATCGAGCGAACGCACGCAGGCGCACACTTAGACAAATGATACGCTCGCACGCATTCATACATACATATTGGAACTTACACTCAATCGAACGAATGATCACGCGGTGAACGATCAGACGAACGATTCGAGCGAACGCATGCAGGCGCGCACTTAAACAAATGATAAGCATGCACGCACTCATACATACATATTGGAACTTACGCTCGATCGAACGAACGAACGAACGAACAATTGAATGAATGATCGAATGATCGAACGAACAATGCCAGTAGGACTGGCGTAAAACGGGTTTTTTCTTGGTTTATTGGAATAAATGTTATCTGTAGCATTTAATTGGATTATGATGGTGCTATGTGTTTGTACACTGGTGTTGAAATGGTTTTTGTTTTATGTGGAGTTAACTTTGAGATTTATTATTTTAAATCTAAAAGTTGTGTGGTATTGTTTAAGGGTATTTGTACTGTAAAAATTATTGATTATTTGTAAAATTAATCATTGCATTTATATTAACTATAAGGCTGTTTTTAAGGCTTTATTTTTTACTGTGATGGATGAATGTAATGGATTTACTATGTAATGGATTTACCATGTAATTGATGAGTTGCACAGGTATTATTGTTTTTGAATAAAAATATTACCCAGACTACAGGAGCCCAGTGCGCAGGCGCAGTGCCCGCCCGTAGCTGGGGCATGCGCAGTGTCACTGTGATCAGAGCCATGCGAGGGCAGGGAGCGGGCCGATTTGGGAGACGCGGTTTTTGATCCGATTACGAATCAGCGGGGCGCAGGGAGGTAAAGCAGCCGGCGGGTGAGCTTCATAAGCACCTGGCGTCGGCCGCAAGCCCCGAATAAGAACCTACAGGTTCCGCGTTTGCAGCACGGAGGCTTTTTCCCAGAAACTAGGCCCGGGTTAACGGCGGCCATCTTTGTAAAGGAACTCCGAGGGTTTTTGCGTCGGCATCTTGCTTCGTCGATGGTAGAGCGCATGCGTGGCCATCTTTGTAAAGGGGCCACGAGGGGGCGTAGCTTCAGGGTCCCAGTGAGTGAACAGAACCCAGCCAGAGTCAGCGCCTTCAGGGGAGGAGAACCAGTGAGTGTAGAACTGAACCCAGCCAGAGTCAGCACCTTCAGGGGAGGAGAGGGAGGGGAACCAGTGAGTGTAGAACTGAACCCAGCCAGAGTCAGCACCTTCAGGAGAGGAGAGGGGAGGGGAACCAGTGAGTGAACAGAACCCAGCCAGAGTCAGCGCCTTCAGGGGAGGAGAGGGAGGGGAACCAGTGAGTGTAGAACTGAACCCAGCCAGAGTCAGCACCTTCAGGAGAGGAGAGGGAGGGGAACCAGTGAGTGTGGAACTGAACCCAGCCAGAGTCAGCACCTTCATGGGAGGAGAGGGAGGGGAACCAGTGAGTGTGGAACTGAACCCAGCCAGAGTCAGCACCTTCAGGGGAGGGGAGGAGAGGGAGGGGAACCAGTGAGATTCGCATTGAACCCAGCCAGAGTCAGCACCTTCAGGGGAGGAGAACAAGTGAGTGCAGAACTGAACCCAGCCAGAGTCAGCACCTTCAGGGGAGGAGAGGGAGGGGAACCAGTGAGTGTGGAACTGAACCCAGCCAGAGTCAGCACCTTCAGGGGAGGAGAGGGAGGGGAACCAGTGAGTGTAGAACTGAACCCAGCCAGAGCCAGCACCTTCAGGGGAGGAGAGGGAGGGGAACCAGTGAGTGAACTGAACCCAGTCAGAGGCAGCACCTTCAGTGTGTTGGAGATGGTGCGATGGGTTTGGATTTCAGCACAGGGAGGAGGGAGAGTGTGTGGGACTGAGATTTACAGCTTTGGGGGAACAAGAGACGAAAGAATGTTCCATAGAAACTAGAATTGTCTGTTCTGAATTTCTATCCTCTACTTAGTGATGTCTTTTGTAAACTCCTTTTACAGGCTGTGAGAAGGGGAGGATTTACAGACAGGAAACTCAAACCAAACATCATTTTAAGATCTGACAGAGTCACTCTATTCCTCAGGACCTGAATATCATCGGCCTTTGAATGTGGAAGGAGATATGTTTGTCTGTTCTGCCTGTGAGAAAAGATTTCAAACATCAGTGTGACTGGAAAAGCATCGAGACACACACCCGAGTGAGAGTGTTCCAGTGCACTGACTGTGGAAAGAGCTTTAACCAGTTACACAGCCTGAAAAAACATCGCACCATTCACAGCGGGGAGAAACCATACACGTGTTCTGTGTGTGGACGAGGCTTCAACTGATCGTCCAACCCGAAGAGACACAAGGACACCCGCACCACGGAGAAACCGTGGAAATGTGGGGACTGTGGGCAGGGATTCAATTACCCATCCCAGCTGGAAGCTCATCAACGCAGTCACACTGGGGAGAGACTGTTCACGTGCTCTGTGTGTGGGAACAGATGCGCTCGGTCATCCCACCTGCTGACACACAAGCGACTTCACACTGGGGAGAGGCCGTTCACCTGCTCCCTGTGTGGGAATGGTTTCACTCGGCCATCCCAGCTGCAGACACACCAGCGAGTTCACACTGGGGAGAGGCCGTTCACCTGCTCCGAGTGTGGGAAGGGATTCGTTCAGTCATCCACCCTGCTGAGACACCAGCGAGTTCACAAGTGACAGCAGGGGTTAGATTCTGCTGTTTTTGCTGCTGTTAATCTCATCCAGGACTAAACCATGTTCATTCTGACATTTGGAGTTTGTTTCTGCTGATGTTAATATCCCCTCTAACTGGGTTAGAGTTTAATATTTTGATATGTCAAATAGATTAACTTTGTTTCCAACACACCGTGGGTCAAATCCTTGATTTCTGCAAGATAAGAGGAGACTAATTGATGTCCTGTTAATGACTGCTCCATTTTTGGGCCTTTTCTCTTTTCTAAATCAAGATTATTTCAGTTCTCACACCTTTAGTAACTCTCGTGCTCAAGCCCCAGCTCCCCAAACCTTCCAGAGTGTCTCTCCTAGCCTTGGTATCAAGCAAAGGTATCGGTAACATGTCCGTGTACCTGCCCTGGGAGTGTTTGATGGGACGGTGTAGAGGAAGTTTTACTCTGTATCTAACCCGTGCTGTACCTGCCCTGGGAGTGTTTGATGGGACAGTGTGGAGGGAGCTTTCCTCTGTATCAAACCCATGCTGTCCCTGCCCTGGGAGAGTTTGATAGGACAGTGCACAGGGAGCTTTACTCTGTATCTAACCCGTGCTGTACCTGCCCTGGGAGTGTTTGATGTGACAGTGTAGAGGGAGCTTGTCTCTGTATCTAAGCCGTGCTGAACTGCTCTGGCAGTGTTTGATGGGACAGTGGAGAGGGAGCTTTAATCTGTATCAAACACGTGCAGTACCTGCCCTAGGAGTGTTTGATTGGATAGTGCAAAGGGAGCTTTCCTCTGTATCTAACCAGTGCAGTACCTGCTCTGGGAGAGTTTGATGGGACAGTGTAGAGGGAGCTTTACTCTGTATCTAACCAGTGCTGTACCTGCCCTGGGAGTGTTTGACGGGCCAGTGCATAGGGAGTTTTACTCTGTATCTAACCCGTACTGTACCTGCCCTGCGAGTGTTTGATGGGACAGTGCATAGGGAGTTTTACTCTGTATCTAACCCGTACTGTACCTGCCCTGCGAGTGTTTGATGGGACAGTGCAGAGGGAGCTTTACTCTATCTAAACCATGCTGTACCTGCCCTGGGAGTGTTTGATGGGACAGTGCAGAGGGAGCTTTACTCTGTATCTAACCCGTGCTGTACCTGCCCTGGGACAGTTTGATGGGACAGTGTAGAGGGAGCTTTACTCTGTATCTAACCCGTGCTGTATCTGCCCTAGGAGTGTTTGATTGGACAGCATAGAGGGAGCTTTACTCTGTAACTAACCCCTGCTGTACCTGGCCTGGGAGTGTTTGGTGTGACAATGCAGAGGGAGCTTTACTCTGTATCTAATCTGTGCTGTACCTGCTCGGCTAGTGTTTGATGGGACAGTATAGAGGGAGCTTTACTCTGTATCTAACCGTGCTGTACCTGCCCTGGGAGTGTTTGATGGGACAATGTAGAGGGAGCTTTACTCTGTATCTAACACGTGCTGTACCTGCCCTGGGAGTGTTTGATGGGACAGTGTAGAGGGAGCTTTACTCTGATCTAAACCATGCTGTACCTGCCCTGGGAGTGTTTGATGGGACAATGTAGAGGGAGCTTTACTCTGTATCTAACCCGTACTGTACCTGCCCTGGGAGAGTTTGATGGTCATGATGCGGAGATGCCGGTGTTGGACTGGGGTGGACAAAATTGAGAGGTCGCACAACACCAGGTTATAGTCCAACAGTTTTATTTGAAATCACAAGCTTTCGGAGCTATCGCTTTGCTCCTTCCTCAGGTGAAGTAAATTAGATAGTTTGATGGGACAGTGTAGAGGGTGCTTTACTCTGTATCTAACCCGTGCTGTACCTGCCCGGGGTGTATTTGATGGGACAGTGCAGAGGAATCTTTGCTCTGTATTTAACCCGTTCTGGAGCTGCCCTGGGAGTGTTTGATGGGACAGTGTAGAGGGAGCTTTACTCTGTATCCAACCCGTACTCTACCTTCCCTGCGAGTGTTTGATGGGACAGTGTGGAGGGAGCTTTACTCTGTCTAAACCATGCTGTACCTGCCCTGGGACAGTTTGATGAGACAGTGTAGAGGGAGCTTCACTCTGTATCTAACCCCTGCTGTATCTGCCCTGGGGGTGTTTGATTGGACATTGTAGAGGGAGCTTTACTCTGTATCTCACCCGTGCTGTTTGTGCCCTGGGAGTGTTTGGTGGGACAATGTAGAGGGAGATTTACTCTGTATCTAACCCGTGCTGTACCTGCCCGGGGAGTGTTTGATGGGACAGTCTCGAGCGAGCTTTACTCTGTATCTATCCCGTGCTGTACCTACCCTGGGAGTGTTTGATGGGACAGTGTAGAGGGAGCTTTACTCTGTATCTAACCCGTGCTGTACCAGCCTTGGGAGTGTTTGATGGGACAGTATAGACGGAGCTTTACTCTGTATCCAACCCGTGCTGTATCTGCCCGGGGAGTGTTTGATGGGACATTGCAGAGGGAGCTTTACTCTGTATCTAACCCGTACTGCACCTTCCCTGCGAGTGTTTGATGGGACAGTGTGGAGGGAGCTTTACTCTATCTGAACCATGCTGTACCTGCCCTGGGAGTGTTTGGTGGGACAATGTAGAGGGAGATTTACTCTGTATCTAACCCGTGCTGTACCTGCCCTGGGAGTGTTTGATGGGACAGTGGACAGGGAGCTTTACTCTGGAACTAACCCCTGCTGCACCAGCCCTAGGAGTGTTTGATGGGATCGTGTCGATGGAGTTTTACTCTGTCTCTAACCCGTGCTGTACCGACCCTGGGAGTGTTTGATGGGACAGTGTAGAGGGAGCTTTACTCTGTATCTAACCCGTGCTGCACCTGCCCTGGGAGAGTTTGATGGGACAGTGTAGAGGGTGCTTTACTCTGTATCTAACCCGTGCTGCACCTGCCCGGGGAGTATTTGATGTGACAGTGCAGAGGAATCTTTGCTCTGTATTTAACCCGGGCTGTAGCTGCCCTGGGAGTGTTTGATGGGACAGTGTAGAGGGAGCTTTACGCTGTATCGAACCCGTGCTGTACCAGCCTTGGGAGTGTTTGATGGGACAGTGTTGAGGGAGCTTTACTCTGTATCTACCCCGTGCTGTACCTGCCCTGGGAGTGTTTGATGGGACAATGCAGAGGGAGCTCTACTCTGTATCTAACCCGTGCTGTACCTGCCCTGGGAGTGTTTGATGGGATACTTTAGAGGGAGCTTTACTCTGTCTCCAACCCGTGCTGTACCTGCCCTCGGAGTGTTTGATGGGACAGTGTAGAGGGAGCTTGACTCTGGATCTAACACGTGCTGTACCTGCCCTGGGAGTGTTTGACGGGATAGTGTAAAGGGAGCTTTACTCTGTATCTAACCCGTGCTGTTCCTGCCCTGGGAGTGTTTGATGGGACAGTATAGAGGGAGCTTTACTCTGTATCTAACCCGTGCTGTACCTGCTCGGGGAGTGTTTGATGGGACATTGCAGAGGGAGCTTTACTCTGTATCTAACCCGTACTGTACCTTCCCTGCGAGTGTTTGATGGGACAGTGTGGAGGGAGCTTTACTCTGTATCTAACCCGTGCTGTACCTGCTCGGGGAGTGTTTGATGGGACAGTCTCGAGCGAGCTTTACTCTGTATCTATCCCGTGCTGTACCTACCCTGGGAGTGTTTGATGGGACAGTGTAGAGGGAGCTTTACTCTGTATCTAACCCGTGCTGTACCTGCCCTGGGAGTGTTTGATGGGACAGTGTAGAGGGAGCTTTACTCTGAATCTAACCCGTGCTGTACCTGCCCTGGGAGTGATTGATTGGACAGTGTAGAGGGAGCTTTACTCTGTATCTAAACCATGCTGTACCTGCCCTGGGAGTGTTTGATGGGACAGTGTAGAGGGAGCTTTACTCTGTATCTAACCCGTGCTGTACCTGCCCTGAGAGTGTTTGATGGGACAGTGTAGAGGGAGCTTTACTCTGTATCTAACCCGTGCTGTACCTGCCCTGGGAGTGTTTGATGGGACAGTGCAGAGGGAGCTTTACTCTGTATCTAACCCGTGCTGTACCTGCCCTGGGAGTGTTTGATGGGACAGTGGAGAGGGAGCTTTACTCTGTATCCAACCCGTGCTGTTACTGCCCTGGGAGAGTCTCAAGACCAACCGCAACATTGTCATCAAACCAGCGGACAAAGGAGGAGCCATCGTCATACAGAACAGAACGGACTATTGTAAAGAAGCATACCGACAACTGGACAACCAGGAACACTACAGACAGCTACCCGCAGATCCGACCAAAGAACACACCCGCCAACTCAATAGACTGATCAAGACCTTCGATCCAGACCTTCAAAACATCCTACGCGCTCTCATCCCACGTAATCCCCGCGTGGGAGACTTCTACTGCCTCCCAAAGATACACAAAGCCAACACACCCGGACGTCCTATCGTATCAGGCAATGGAACCCTGTGTGAGAACCTCTCTGGATACGTCGAGGGCATTCTGAAACCCATCGTACAGGGAACCCCCAGCTTCTGTCGCGACACTACAGACTTCTTACAGAAACTCAGCACCCACGGACCAGTTGAACCAGGAACACTCCTTGCCACGATGGACGTATCGGCACTCTACACCAGTATCCCCCACGATGACGGCATCGCTGCAACAGCCTCAGTACTCAACATCAACAACAGCCAATCTCCAGACGCCATCCTACAACTCATCCGCTTCATCCTTGACCACAATGTCTTCACCTTCGACAACCATTTTTTTACCCAAACACACGGAACAGCCATGGGGACCAAATTCGCACCCCAATACGCCAACATCTTCATGCACAAGTTCGAGCAAGACTTCTTCGCTGCACAGGACCTCCAGCCAACGCTGTATACCAGATACATCGACGACATTTTCTTCCTTTGGACCCATGGCGAAGGATCACTGAAAAGACTACACGATAACATAAACATGTTCCATCCCACCATCAAACTCACCATGGACTACTCCTCAGAATCAGTCTCATTCCTGGACACACGAATCTCCATCAAAGACGGACACCTCAGCACTTCACTCTACCGCAAGCCCACGGACAACCTCACGATGCTCCACTTCTCCAGCTTCCACCCTAACCATGTTAAAGAAGCCATCCCCTATGGACAAGCCCTGCGAATACACAGGATCTGCTCAGATGAGGAGGAACGCGATGGACACCTACGGACGCTGAAAAACGCCCTCGTAAGAACGGGATATGACGCTCGACTCATCGATCGACAGTTCCGACGGGCCACAGCGAAAAATCGCATAGACCTCCTCAGAAGGCAAACACGGGACACAACCAACAGGGTACCCTACGTCGTCCAGTACTTCCCCGGAGCGGAGAAACTACGCCATGTTCTTCGCAGCCTTCAACATGTCATCGATGATGACAAACACCTCGCTAAGGCCATCCCCACGCCTCCACTACTTGCCTTCAAACAGCCGCCTAACCTCAGAAGTACCATCGTTCGCAGCAAATTACCCAGCTTTCAGGATAACAGCGACCACGACACCACACAACCCTGCCATGGCAAACTCTGCAAGACATGCCAGATCATCAACACAGATACCACCATCACACGTGAGGACACTACCCACCAGGTACATGGTACATACTCATGTGACTCGGCCAACGTTGTCTACCTCATACGTTGCAGGAAAGAATGCACCGCGGCATGGTACATCGGCGAGACCATGCAGACACTGAGACAACGTATGAACGAGCACCGCGCAACAATCGCCAGGCAGGATTGTTACCTCCCAGTCGGGGAACACTTCAGCAGTCAAGGACATTCAGCCTCGGATCTGCGGGTAAGCGTTCTCCAAGGCAACCTTAGAAACACACGACAACGCAAAATCATCGAGCAGAAACTGATAGCCAAGTTCCGCACTCATGAAGACGGTCTCAATCGGGATCTTGGGTTTATGTCACGATACATGACGTGATCCGGACTCGAGTCGTCGTTAGCTTGTTCACAGATGTGATTCCCAGTAAAAAAAGTAAAAATTTTCCCAGTAAAAAAGTAAAAAAATGTTAAAGCTTTTCGTTTTACATACAGACGGCAGCTTTTGACACGTTAGAACCCCTGCGACTACACCTCATTGTCTCAGTTGTATCTTGCTATGTCTTTGATGTGGTACCTTCCTGGCTGACTTAATTAACTTTATCACACCTCGGCAGATAGTCAGGATGAATTAATTTATTGGTCTGCAATTGTAAAGTACACATTCTTTGTTTTCCATCTATATATGCTTTGGAGATTCTGTATCTAATTTACTTCACCTGAGGAAGGAGCAAATCGATAGCTCCGATAGCTTGTGATTTCAAATAAAACTGTTGGACTATAACCTGGTGTTGTGCGACCTCAGAGTTTGATGGGACAGTGTAGAGGGATCTTTACTCTGTATCTCACCCGTGCTGTAACTGCCCTGGGTGTGTTTGATGCGACATTGTAGAGGGAGCTTTACTCTGAATCTAACCCGTGCTGTACCTGCCCTGGGAGTGATTGATGGGACAATGTCGAGGGAGCTTTACTCTGTATCTAAACCATGCTGTATCTGCCCTGGGAGTGTTTGATGGGATAGTGTATAGGGAGCTTTACTCTGTATCTAAACTGTGCTGTATCTGCCCTGGGAGTGTTTGATGGGACAGTATTGAGGGAGCTTTACTCTGTATCTAACCCGTGCTGTACCTGCCCTGGGAGTGTTTGATGGGACAGTGTAGAGGGAGCTTTACTCTGTATCTAACCCGTGCTGTTCCTGCCCTGGGAGTGTTTGATGGGACAGTGTCGAGGGAGCTTTCCTCTGTATCTAACCCGTGCTGTACCTGCCCTGGGAGTGTTTGATGGGACAGTGCAGAGGGAGCTTTACTCTGTATCTAACCCGTGCTGTACTTGCCCTGGGAGTGTTTGATGGGATAGTGTAGAGGGAGCTTTACTCTGTATCTAACCCCGTGCAGTACCTGCCCTAGGAGTGTTTGATGGGACAGTATAGAGCGAGCTTTACTCTGTATCTAACCCGTGCTGTACCTGCCCTGGGAGTGTTTGATGGGACAGTGTAGAGGGAGCTTTACTCTGTATCTAACCCGTGCTGTACCTGCCATGGGAGTGTTTGATGGGACAGTGTAGAGGGAGCTTTACTCTGTATCTAACCCGTGCTGTACCTGCCCTGGGAGTGTTTGATGGGACAGTGTAGAGGGAGCTTTACTCTGTATCTAACCCGTGCTGTACCTGCCCTGGGAGTGTTTGATGGGACAGTATAGAGGAGCTTTACTCTGTATCTAACCAGTGCTGTACCTGCCCTGGGAGTGTTTGATGGGACAGTGTAGAGGGAGCTTTACTCTGTATCTAACCCGTGCTGTACCTGCCCTGGGAGTGTTTGATGGGACAGTGTAGAGGGAGCTTTACTCTGTATCTAACCCGTGCTGTACCTGCCCTGGGAGTGTTTGATGGGACAGTGTAGAGGGAGCTTTACTCTGTATCTAACTCGTGCTGTACCTACCTGGGAAGTGTTTGATGGGACAGTTTCGAGCGAGTTTTACTCTGTATCTAAACCGTGCTCTACCTGCCCTGGGAGTGTTTGATGGGACAGTGTAGAGGGAGCTTTACTCTGTAACTAACCCCTGCTGTACCTGCCCTGGGAGTGTTTGATGGGACAGTATAGAGCGAGCTTTACTGTGTATCTAACCGGTGCTGTACCTGCCCTGGGAGTGTTTGATGAGACAGTCTCGAGCGCGTTTTACTCTGTATCTAACCCGTGCTGCACCTGCCCTGGGAGTGTTTGTTGGGACAGTGCAGAGGGAGCTTTCCTCTGAATCTAACCTGTGCTGTACCTGCCCTGGGAGTGATTGATGGGACAGTGCAGAGGGAGCTTTTCTCGAAATCTATCCCATGCTGTACCTGCCCCAGGAGTGTTTGATGGGACAATGTAGAGGTAGCTTTACTCTGTATCTAATCCGTGCTGTACCTGCCCTGTGAGTGTTTGATGGGACAATGTAGAGGGAGTTTTACTCTAAATCTAACCCATGCTGTACCTGCCCTGGGAGTGTTTGATGGGATAGTGTAGAGGGAGCTTTACTCTGTATTTAACCCGTGCTGTACCTGCCCTGGGAGTGTTTGATGGGACAGTGTAGAGGGAGCTTTACTCTGTATCTAACCCGTGCTGTACCTGCCCTGGGAGTGTTTCGATGGGACAGTGTAGAGGGAGCTTTACTCTGTATCTAACCCCTGCTGTACCTGCCCTGGGAGTGTTTGATGGGACAGTGTAGAGAGAGCTTTACTCTGTATCTAACCTGTGCTGTACCTGCCCTGGGAGTGTTTGATGGGACATGTAAGGGAGCTTTACTCTGTATCTAACCTGCTGCTGTACCTGCCCTGGGAGTGTTTGATGGGACAGTGTAGAGGGAGCTTTACTCTGTAACTAACCCCTGCTGTACCTGCCCTGGGAGTGTTTGATCGGACAGTGTAGAGGGAGCTTTACTCTGTATCTAACCTGTGCTGTCCCTGCCCTGGGAGTGTTTGATGGGACAGTGTAGAGGGAGCTTTACTCTGTATCTAACCCGCACTGTCCCTGCCCTGGGAGTGTTTGATGGGACAGTGTAGAGGGAGCTTTACTCTGTATCTAACCTGTGCTGGACCTGCGCTGGGAGTGTTTGGTGGGACAATGTTGAGGGAGATTTACTCTGCATCTAACTGGTGCTGTACCTGCCCGGGGAGTATTTGAATGGACAGTCTCGAGCGAGTTTTACTATGTATCTAACCCGTGCTGTACCTGACCTGGGAGTGTTTGATGGGACAGTGTAGAGGGAGCTTTCCTCTGAATCTAACCTGTGCTGTACCTGCCCTGGGAGTGATTGATGGGACAGTGCAGAGGGAGCTTTTCTCGAAATCTAACCCATGCTGTACCTGCGCTGGGAGTGTTTGATGGGACAGTGTAGAGGGAGCTTTACTCTGTATCTAACCCTGTACTGTACCTGCCCTGGAAGTGTTTGATGGGAGAGTGTAGAGGGAGCTTTACTCTGTATCATACCCGTGCTGTACCTGCCCCAGGAGTGTTTGATTGGACAGTGTAGAGGGAGCTTTACTCTGTATGTAACCCGTGCTGCACCTGCCCTGTGAGTGTTTGATGGGACAATGTAGAGTGAGCTTTCCTCTGTATCTAACTCGTGCTGTACCTGCCCGGGGAGTGTTTGATGGGACAGTATAGAGTGAGCTTTACTCTGTAACTAACCCCTGCTGTACCTGCCCTGGGAGTGTTTGATCGGACAGTGTAGAGGTAACTTTAGTCTGTATCTAACCCGTGCTGTACCTTCCCTGGGAGTGTTTGATGGGACAGTCTCGAGCGAGTTTTACTATGTATCTAACACGTGCTGTACCTGCCCTGGGAGTGTTTGATGGGATAGTGTAAAGGGAGCTTTACTCTATCTAACCAATGCTGTACCTGACCTGGGAGTGTTTGATGGGACAGTGTAGAGGGAGCTTTCCTCTGAATCTAACCCGTGCTGAACCTGCCCTGGGAGTGATTGATGGGACAGTACAGGGGGAGCTTTACTCTGTATCTAAACCATGCTGTAACTGCCCTGGGAGTGTTTGATGGGACAGTGTAATGGGAGATTTTCTCTGTCTATAACCTGTGATGCACCTGCCCTGGGAGTGTTTGATGGGACAGTGTGGAGGGAACTTTGCTCTGTATTTAACCCGTGCTGTACCTGCCCTGGGAGTGTTTGATGGGACAATATCGAGGGAGTTTTACTCTGTATTTAACCTGTGCTGTGCCTGACGTGGGAGTGTTTGATGGGTCACTGTAGAAGGAGCTTTACTTTGTATCTAACCCGTGCTGTCCCTACCCTGGGAGTGTTTGGTGGGACAATGCAGAGGGGGCATTACTCTCTATCGAACCCGTACTGTAACTGCCCTAAGAATGTTAGATGGGTTAATGTGGAGGGTGTTTTACTCTGTATCTAACCTGTGCTGTGCCTGCCCTAGGAGTGTTTGATGGGACAGTATAGAGGGAGCTTTACTCTGCATCTAACATGTGCTGTACCTGCCTTGGGAGTGTTTGATGGGACAGTGTAAAGGGAGCTTTACTCTGTATCTAACCCGTGCTGTACCTACCCTGGGAGTGTTTGATGGGACAGTGTACAGGGAGCTTTACACTGTATCTAACCCGTGCTGTACCTACGCTGGGAGTGTTTGATGGGACAGTGCAGAGGGAGCTTTACTCTGTATCAAACCCGTGCTGTACCTGCCCTGGGAGTGTTTGATGGGACAGTGTAGTGGGAGCTTTACTCTGTATCTGACCCGTGCGGTACCTGCCCTGGGAGTGTTTGATGGGATAGTGTAATGGGAGCCTTGGGCCTTGCCCGGGGATTCTCAGTATGAACAGGTGGGGTGTGTTTTGAGACAGGGTGTCCCCGCTCTCCTCCTCTTTTCCCCCTTGGTTGTGTTCCACACCTTGGGCCTTGCCCGGGGATTCTCAGTATGAACAGGTGGGGTGTGTTTTGAGACAGGGTGTCCCCGCACTCCTCCTCTTTCCCCCGGCGTGTGTCCACACTCTGGGCCTTGGGCCTTGCCCGGGGATTCTCAGTATGAACAGGTGGGGTGTGTGTTGAGACAGGGTGTCCCCGCTCTCCTCCTCTTTTCCCCCGGGGTGTGTCCACACTCTGGGCCTTGGGCCTTGCCCGGGGATTCTCAGTATGAACAGGTGGGGTGTGTTTTGAGACAGGGTGTCTCCGCTCTCCACCTCTTTTCCCCGGGGTGTGTCACACTCTGGGCCTTGGGCCTTGCCCAGGGATTCTCAGTATGAACAGGTGGGGTGTGTTTTGAGACAGGGTGTCTCCGCTCTCCTCCTCTTTCCCCCGGGGTGTGTCCACACTCTGGGCCTTGGGCCTTGCCCAGGGATTCTCAGTATGAACAGGTGGGGTGTGTTTTGAGACAGGGTGTCCCCGCTCCCCTCCTCTTTCCCCGGGGTGTGTCCACACTTTGGGCCTTGCCCGGGGATTCTCAGTATGAACAGGTGGGGTGTGTTTTGAGACAGGGTGTCCCCGCTCTCCTCTTTTCCCCGGGGTGTGTCCACACTCTGGGCCTTGGGCCTTGCCCGGGGATTCTCAGTATGAACAGGTGGGGTGTGTTTTGAGACAGGGTGTCCCCGCTCTCCTCCTCTTTCCCCGGGGTGTGTCCCACACTCTGGGCCTTGGGCCTTGCCCGGGGATTCTCAGTATGAACAGGTGGGGTGTGTTTTGAGACAGGGTGTCCCCGCTCTCCTCTTTTCCCCGGGGTGTGTCCACACTCTGGGCCTTGGGCCTTGCCCGGGGATTCTCAGTAAGAACAGGTGGGGTGTGTTTTGAGACAGGGTGTCTCCGCTCTCCACCTCTTTTCCCCGGGGTGTGTCACACTCTGGCTGGCCTTGGGCCTTGCCCAGGGGATTCTCAGTATGAACAGGTGGGGTGTGTTTTGAGACAGGGTGTCCCCGCTCTCCTCCTCTTTTCCCCGGGGTGTGTCCACACTCTGGGCCTTGGGCCTTGCCCGGGGATTCTCAGTATGAACAGGTGGGGTGTGTTTTGAGACAGGGTGTCTCCGCTCTCCTCCTCTTTCCCCCGGGGTGTGTCCACACTCTGGGCCTTGGGCCTTGCCGGGGATTCTCAGTATGAACAGGTGGGGTGTGTTTTGAGACAGGGTGTCCCCGCTCTCCTCCTCTCTCCCCGGGGTGTGTCCACACTCTGGGCCTTGGGCCTTGCCCGGGGATTCTCAGTATGAACAGGTGGGTGTGTTTTGAGACAGGGTGTCCCCGCTCTCCTCCTCTTTTCCCCGGGGTGTGTCCACACTCTGGGCCTTGGGCCTTGCCCGGGGATTCTCAGTATGAACAGGTGGGGTGTGTTTTGAGACAGGGTGTCCCCGCTCTCCTCCTCTTTTCCCCGGGGTGTGTCCACACTCTGGGCCTTGGGCCTTGCCCGGGGATTCTCAGTATGAACAGGTGGGGTGTGTTTTGAGACAGGGTGTCTCCGCTCTCCTCCTCTTTTCCCCGGGGTGTGTCCACACTCTGGGCCTTGGGCCTTGCCCGGGGATTCTCAGTATGAACAGGTGGGGTGTGTTTTGAGACAGGGTGTCTCCGCTCTCCTCCTCTTTTCCCCGGGGTGTGTCCACACTCTGGGCCTTGGGCCTTGCCCGGGGATTCTCAGTATGAACAGGTGGGGTGTGTTTTGAGACAGGGTGTCTCCGCTCTCCACCTTTAAAGGGACAAGGAGACGACCAGCTGGGCTGAATGGCCCTGCTTTATGACATCACTGCAGTGCCTAGCAACCAACCTCCCTGAGCCCTGCTCATTATGGGCTGGGTTTAGCTCAGTGCTGTTCCAGGAAGGGAAACAGGAGCAGGATTCGCCCCGTGTGGAGCCCAGGATTAATGGGGAGAGGTACAGGATCAATTTATACCTTGTTGAGTGAGAAATGTCATTGTCACGGACACTCCCCGTCCCTCGGTATCTGTGTCGGGGAGCGGCTGATGGGTTAACTCTGTATCTAACCCGTGCTGTACCCGACTGGAGAGTGTTTGATGCTGACACTAGGGGCTCAGCTCCATGAGCACAACATTTAACCCAAAGATGATCTGATAAACCCATCAGCTTCTCCCCTGAACACTGGTCCTGAGCGACACGGAGTGTCTCTGATATTTTGGTCGGTGTCCTTGAACCAGTTTAAACACCTCGCTCACATCTCTTACCCTGCTTTGTTCTAGTGAGAAGTGCCCCAGTTTCTCTCGTCTCTCCTCCTGGGAAAGAGAAGTTCGCCTCAGTTCGAAACTCAAACAGGCGCTTCACTGCAGACAGGTCATCATGAGGAAACATTTCTTTACCCAGCGAGTTATGATGATCTGAAATGCACTGCCTGAAAGGGCGGTGGAAGCAGATTCAAGAGTAACTTTCAAAAGAGAATTGGATAAATATTTGAAGGGAAAACATTTACCGGGATATGAGGAAAGAGCAGGGGAGTGGGACTAATTGGATCGCTCTCCCAAAGAGCTGGCACAAGCATGATGGGCCGAATGGCCACCTTTTGTGCTGTATCATTCTCTGATAACTAAAGCCTCTCATCTGTGGTATAACCTCAGTGAATTGATTCTGCAGCCTCTCTGTGGCCCCGACATCCTTCCTAGTGGAAGATGCCCAAAACTTGTTCTAACTGCAGCCGAACCGATGGTTTTGTTGACTACGCCCCATTTATAAAAAACCTCGGGTAACATTTTTAAACCACTTTATAAACTTGTCCTCCAACTTTTAAAGATTTGTGTATCTGATCTCCCTGTAGGTTTTAGAGATATTAACATAACATGGTTAAAATACATTGAATTAAATGTCTGATATAATGTGTATTGTGGGAGAGAGAAGTTTAGTCTGAGTTAGAAACTCAAACAGGAGTTTCACTGCAGACAGGTCGCCATGGCAACACTGATAAGACATTCCATTCTCTGAATCGACATGTTGGAGTCTGTAATCAGATCAGGGGAAAAACAGGTTCTGTCTGTTACTAACCACAATATCAGCTTAAACCAGAGTGAGTAATAGAATAGATCAGATTATAATGTGTGATGTTTATACGTGTAATTGTGAAACTATAAGAGATGACATCATTAACAGCAGGGGCCCGTTTAGTGATAGAGAAATAAAAACAGAAAATGCTGGAGATACTCAGCAGGTCAGGCAGCATCTGTGAAGAGAGAAACAGAGTTAACGTTTCAGGTCGATGACCTTTCGTCAGAACATTGTGATCGAGAACATTACTGAAGAAAAGTAACTGCTGGGAACCACTGCACAGGGCGTTAGTGAGACCACACCTGGAGTACTGCGGACAGTTTCGCTCTCCTTATTGAAGGAGGGATACACTTGCATTGGAGGCAGTTCAGAGAAGCTTCACGAGGTTGATTCTTCAGTTGAAGGGGTTGTCTTATGAGGAAAGGTTGAGCAGGTTGGGCCGATACTCATTGGAGTTTAGAAGAATGAGGTGATCTTATTGAAACTTAAGATTCTGAGGGGGCTTGACAGGGTCGATGCAGGGAGGATGTTTCCCCTCATGGGGGAATCTAGAATGAGGGGGCATAGTTTCAGAATAAGGGGTCACCCATTTAAAACGGAGATGAGGAGGAATTTCTTCTCTCTGAGGGTCGTGAATCTGTGGAATTCTCTACCCCAGAGAGCTGTGGAGGCTGAATCATTGAATATATTCAAGGCGGAGATAGACAGATTTTTGAAAAACAGGGAAGTCAAGGGTTATGGGGAGCGGGCAGGAAAGTGGAGTTGAGGCCAAGATCAGATCAGCCGTGATCTTATTGAATGGTGGAGCAGGCTCGAGGGGCCGAATGGCCGACTCCAGCTCCTGTTTCTTATGCACCAGGGAAAGTGTCCTTGTAAATCACAGATCAGGGAATTTCCAGCTGTTTTTTCCTCGATTCCTGCCAAAACCCAGCAGAGAAGAACATAAGAACATAGGAAATAAAAGCAGGAGTAGGTCATAGGGCCCCTCGAGCCTGCTCCGCCATTCAATAAGATCATGGCTGATCATCCACCTCAACTCCACTTTCCCACCCGATCTCCATATCCCTTGATTCCCCTAGAGTCCAAAAATCTATCTATCTCAGCCTGGAATATACTCAAAGACTGAACATTCACAACCCTCTGGGGCAGAGAATTCCAAAGATTCACAACACTCTGAGTGAAGAAATTCCTCCTCATCTCAGTCTTAAATGGCCGACCCCTTATCCTGAGACTATGCCCCCTAGTTCCAGACACTCCAGCCAGGGGAAACAACCTCTCAGCATCTACCCTGTCAATCCCCTTCAGAATCTTGTATGTTTCCATGAGATCACCTCTCATTCTTCTAAACTCCAGAGTACAGGCCCATTCTACACAATCTCTCATCATAGGACAGCCCTCTCATCCCAGGAATCAATCTCGTGAACCTTCGTTGCACCGCCTCCAAGGCAAGTATATCCTTCCTGAGATAAGGAGACCAGAACTGTGCTCAGTACTCCAGGTGTGGTCTCACCAAGCCCCTGCACAATTGTAGCAAGACTTCCTTACTCTTATACTCCAACCCCTTGCAATAAAGGCCAACATGCCATTTGCCTTCCTTATTGCTTGCTGTACATGCATGCTAGCTTTCTGTGTTTCTTGCAGGAGGACACCTAAATCTCTCTGAACACCAACATTTGAAAGTTTCTCACCATTTAAAAAATATTCTGTTTTTCTATTCTTCCTACCAAAGTGAATAACCTCACATTTCCCTACATTATACTCCATCTGCCACCTTACTGCCCACTCACTTAGTCTATCTATATCCCTTTGCAGACTCTTTGTGTTCTCCTCACAGCTTACTGTCCCACCTAGCTTTGTATCATCAGCAAACTTGGATACATTGCACTCAGTCCCTTCATCTAGGTCATTAATATAGATTGTAAATAGCTGAGGCCCCAACACTGATCCTTGCGGCACCCCACAAGTTACAGCCTGCCAACCTGAAAAAGATCTGTTTATCCCCACTCTCTGATTTCTGCCCATTAACCAATCCTCTATCCATGCTGCTATATTACCCCCAACCCCATGAGCCCATATCTTGTGTAATAACCTTTTATGTGGCACCTTATCGAATGCCTTTTAGAAATCCAAATATACTACATCCACTGGTTCCCCTTTATCTATCCTGCTAGTTACATCCTCAAAAAACTCTAATAAATTTGTTAAACACGATTTACCTTATAAAACCATGTTGACTCTGCCTAATCATGTTATTATTTTCTCAGTGTCCTGATACCACTTCCTTAACAGTGGATTCCAGCATTTTCCCGACGACTGATGTCAGGTTAACTGGCCTGTAGTTCCCTGTTTTCACTCTCCCTCCTTTCTTGAATAGCGGGGTTACATTTGCTTCCTTCCAATCCGCTGGGACCGTTCTAGAATCTGGGAATTTTGGAAGATCAAATCCAATGCATCCGCTATCTCTTCAGCCACCTCTTTTAGAACCCTAGGATGTAGGCCGTCAGGTCCAGGGGATTTGTCGGCTTTTAGTCCCATTAGTTTCTCTAGTACTTTTTCTCTACTGATATTAATGACGTTAAGTTCCTCCCCCTCATTAGACCCTTGGTTCCCCACTATTTTGGGTCTGCTTTTTGTGTCTTCTACTGTGAAGACAGATACAAAATATTTGTTTAACGTTTCTGCCATTTCCTTATTCCCCAGAATAATTCCTCCTGTCTCAGCCTCTGATCGATTGAATCCCTTTCCACATACAGAGCAGTGAACGGATTCTCCCCATTACGAACATGCTGGTGTGTCAGTAGGTGAGATGGGGCAGGCTCGAGGGGCCGTATGGCCGACTCCTGCTCCTGATCCTGATCATAGAATCAGAGACATTCACGGCACGGAAGGAGGCCATTCCGGCCCATCGTGTCCGCGCCGGCCGACAAAGAGCCATCCGGTCTAGTCCCACTTCCCAGCTCTTGGTCCGTAGCCCTGTGGGTTATGGCTCTCCGGCCTAATCCCACTTCCCAGCTCTTGGTCCGTAGCCCTGTAGGTTACGGCTCTCCAGCCTAATCCCACGTCACAGCTCTTGGTCCGTAGCCCTGTGGGTTACGGCTCTCCGGTCTAGTCCCACTTCCCAGCTCTTGGTCCGTAGCCCTGTAGGTTACGGCTCTTCAAGTGTACATCCAAGTACTTTTTAAATGTGGTGAGGGTTTCTGCCTCTACCACCCTTTCAGGCAGTGAGTTCCAGACCCCCACAACCCTCTGGGTGAAGAAATTTCCCTCAAATCTCCTCTAAGCCTCCTACCAATTACTTTAAATCTGTGCCCCCTGGTTATTGATCCCTCTGCTGAGGGAAATAAGTCCTTTCTAGCCACTCTATCTAGGCCCCTCATAATTTTATGCACCTCAATAAGGTCTCTCCTCAGCCTATCCAATCTTTCCTCATCGCTAAAATTCCCCAGCCCAGGCAACATCCTCGTCAATCTCCTCTGTACCCTCTAGTGCAATCACATCCTTCCTGTAATGTGGTGACCAGAACTGCACGCAGTATTCTAGCTGAGGCCTAACTAGTGTTTAATATAGTTTAAGCACAACCTCCCTGCTGTTCTTATGAGTGAGTGCATCTCTTTCCACACACAGCCAGTGAATGGCCTGTCCCCGGTGTGACTGTATCCATGAGTTTCTACCTCAGATGGGCAACTGAATCCATTCACACAGTCCCCACATTTACACTGTTGATTCCGGTGGGTGCACTAGTCTCACAGACTGGACGTTGGTTGAACATAAGACGTAGGAGCTGGAGTCGGCCATTCGGCCCCTCGAGCCTGCTCCACCATTCAATAAGATCATGTCTGATCTGATCTTGGCCTCAAATCCATTTCCCTGCCCGCTCCCCATAACCCTCGACTCCCTTACCATTCAGAAATCTGTCGATCTCCACCTCAAATATATTCAATGACCCAGCCTCCACAGCTCGCTGGGGTAGAGAATTCCACAGATTCACGACCATCTGAGAGAAGAAATTCCTCCTCATCTCAGTTTTAAATGGGCGACCCTTTATTCTGAGACTGTGCCCCTTAGTTCTAGATTCCCCCAGGATGGGCCAAATGGCTTCCATCTAAAAACAAAAAGGGGACAAGCACTTTGCTGGGAGTGTACTATAGGCCCCAAAACAGTCAGGGGGAGATAGAGGAACAGATATGTAGGCAAATCTCAGAGAAGTGTAGAAATAATAGGGTAATAATAGTAGGGGATTTCAACTTCCCCAATATTAACTAGGATAGTCAGAATGTGAAAGGCTCAGAGGGTGCAGAATTCTTAAAGTGCATCCAGGAGAGCTTTTTGAGCCAGCATGTAGAAAGCCCTACAAGAGAGGGGGCGGTACTGGACCTAATTCTAGGGAATGTAGCCGGGCAAGTGGTAGAAGTGTCAGTAGGAGAGTATTTTGGTGACATTGACCATAATTCGGTGAGATTTAAGGTAGTCATGGATAAGGACAAAGATGGACCGGAAATAAAGGTTCTAAATTGGGGGAAGGCCGATTTTAATATGATAAGGCAGGATCTGGCCAAAGTGGACTGGGATCAGCTACTTGTAGGAAAATCCACATCAGAGCAGTGGGAGTCTTTCAGAAAGGAAATCGAGAGAGTACAACGCCAACATGTTTCCGTAAAGGTCAAGGGTGGGACCAACAAGCCCAGGTTGGATGTCGAGATATACGAGAATGGATTCGGGAAAAAAGGGAGGCTTTTGGCAGATACAAAGGACTAAAAACAATGGAAGCCCGAGAGGAGTATAGAAAGGAGTATAAAAAAAAATCAGGAGAGCGAAGAGGGGGCAAGAAAAAACATTGGCGGGCAAAATAAAGGAAAATCCCAAGGTGTTTTATAAGTATATTAAGGGCAAGAGGATAACCAGGGAAAGAGTAGGGCCCATTAGGGACCAAAGTGGCAATCTGTGTGTAGAGCCGGAAGATGTGGGTGAGGTTTTAATTGAATATTTTGCATCTGTGTTCACTATCGAGAAGGACGATGAAGGCATCGAAATCAGGCAGGGGGATTGTGATATACTTGAACAAATTAGCATTGCGAGGGAGGAGGTACTAGCGGTTTTAGCGGGCTTAAAAGTGGATAAATCCCCAGGCCCTGACGAGATTTATCCCAGGCTGCTGTGTGAGGCAAGGGAGGAGATTGCAGGGGCTCTGACACAAATTTTCAGAACGTCTCTGGCCACAGGGGAGGTTGCAGAGGTCTGGAGAAAAGCTAACGTAGTATCATTATTCAAGAAGGGTAGTAGGGATAAACCAGGGAATTACAGGCCAGTGAGCCTAACATCAGTGGTAGGGAAATTATTGGAAAAAGTTCTGAGGGACAGAATTAGTCTCCACTTGGAGAGGCAAGGATTAATCAAGAATAGTCAGCATGGCTTTGTCAGGGGGAGATCATGTCTAACCAATTTGATTGAATTTTTCGAGGGGGTGACCAGGTGCGTGGATGAGGGTAGTGCAGTTGATGTAGTCTACATGGACTTCAGTAAGGCTTTTGACAAAGTCCCGCATGGGAGACTGGTCAAGAAGGTAAGAGCCCATGGGATCCAGGGCAATTTGGCACATTGGATCCAAAATTGGCTTAGTGGCAGGAGGCAGAGAGTGATGGTCGAAGGTTGTTTTTGTGACTGGAAGCCTGTGTCCAGTGGTGTACTGCAGGGATTGGTGCTGGGTCCTTTGCTGTTTGTAGTGTACATTAATGATTTAGATATGAATGTAGGAGGTATGATCAGTAAGTTCGCTGATGACACGAAAATTGGTGGAGTGGTAAATAGCGAGGAGGGAAGCCTCAGGCTACAGGACGATATAGACGGGTTGGTTAGATGGGCAGAACAGTGACAAATGGAATTTAACCCTGAAAAGTGTGAGGTGATGCATTTTGGGAGGACTAACAAGGCAAGGGAATACACAATGAATGGTAGGACCCTACGAAGGACAGAGGATCAGAGGGACCTTGGTGTGCATGTACACAGATCCCTGAAGGTAGCAGGACAGGCAGATAAGGTGGTTAAAAAGGCATATGGGATACTTGCCTTCATTAGCCGAGGCATAGAATATAAGAGCAGGGAGGTTATGATGGAGCTGTACAAAACACTAGTTAGGAATACTGTGTGCAGTTCTGGTCGCCACACTATAGGAAGGATGTGATTGTATTGGAGAGGGTGCAGAGGAGATTCACCAGGATGTTACCTGGGCTGGAGCGCTTCAGCTATGAAGAGACACTGGACAGGCTGGGGTTGTTTTCCTTAGAGCAGAGAAGGCTGAGGGGGGACCTGATTGAGGAGTACAAAATTATGAGGGGCATGGATAGGATAGATAGAAAGGAACTTTTCCCCTTAGTAGAGGGGTCAATAACCAGGGGGCATAGTTTCAAGGTAAGGGGCAGGAGGTTTAGAGGGGATTTGAGGAAAGACTTTTTCACCCAGAGGGTGGTTGGAATCTGGAACTCACTGCCTGAAAGGGTGGTAGAGGCAGGAACCCTCACAACATTCAAGAAGCATTTAGATGAGCACTTGAAACGCCATAGCATACAAGGCTACGGACCAAGTGCTGGAAACTGGGATTAGAATAGACAGGGCTTGATGGGCGGCGCGGACACGATGGGCCGAAGGGCCTCTTTCTGTGCTGTCTAACTCTGTGACTCTATGACGTGTCCCGCGGGGACAATGTGACCTGTTCACACTGGAGGAGCCCAGCGCGCAGGCGCAGTGCCGGCCCGTATCTGGAGCATGCGCAGTGTCACTGTGATCCTGGCCCTCCGAGAGTGACAAGCGGAATTAGGCGGGAGAAGTTTTTTGCACCGATTACGAATCAGGGGCCGCAGGGAGGTAATGCAGCCGGCGGGTGAGCTTCATAATCACCTGGTGTAGGCCGCAAGCCCCGAATGAGAACTTACGGATTCCGCGTTTGCAACTCCGGGGCTTTTTCCCGGTAACAGCCGAGAGCGAGAGTCCCGAAGGCTATGTTGCCTGCCCGGTGCCAGGGTTAAGGACATCTCCTCTGGGCTGGAGAGAAACTTGGAGTGGGAGGGGGAGGATCCAGTTGTCGTGGTCCGTGTTGGTACCAATGACATAGATAGGACAAGGAATGAGGTTCTGCTGAGGGAGTATGAGCAGCTAGGGGCCAAATTAAAAAACAGAACCTCCAGGGTAGTAATCTCTGGATTACTACCTGAGCCACGAGCAAATTTGGCTAGGGTAAATAGAATCAGAGGGTTAAATGTGTAGCTCAAAGACTGGTGTGGGAGAAATGGGTTTTGCTTCCTGGGACACTGGCACCAGTACTGGGACAGGAGAGAGCTGTTCCATTGGGACAGACTTCACTTGGCCAGTGCTGGGACTAGAGTCCTGGTGAATCGAATAACTAGGGCTGTAGAGAGGGCTTTAAACTAATTAGTGGGGGGGAGGTTTCAAGAGAGCAAAAAATAAAAATGTCAGCGGAGAAGGCAATAGAGCAAAGTAGCAGTGGGGTAATTAAAAACCAGAGCGTGTCAGGAAGGGACAGAATATATAAAGATAAAGGTAAAGTAGTAAAGGGGGTAAAAGCAGGAATAAATTGTCACAAAACATATTTAAAAGTTCTTTATCTGAATGCACGCAGCATTCGTAACAAAATAGATGAGTTGACGGTACAAATAACTACATATGGGTATGATCTTGTGGCCATTACAGAAACATGGCTGCAGGGTGACAACGACTGGGAATTAAATATGCCAGGGTATTTAACAATCAGGAAGGACAGACAGGAAGGAAGAGGAGGTGGGGTAGCTATGTTAATAAAGGAAGGAATCACTGTATTACAGAGAAATGATATTGGGTCAAAGGATCAGGATAATGAAACAGTTTGGGTAGAGATAAGGAATAATAAAGGGGAAAAAACACTAGTGGGAGTAGTATATAGGCCTCCTAATAGTTGCAACTCTGCTGGAAGAAGTATTAATCAGGAAATAGTTGGGGCATGTAATAAGGGAACAGCTATAATTATGGGGGATTTTAACTATCATATTAACTGGACAAATCAAATTGGGCAGGGCAGCCTTGAGGAAGAGTTTATTGAGTGTATTAGGGATGGATTTCTTGAGCAGTATGTAACTGATCCTACAAGGGGGCAAGCAACCTTGGACCTGGTCCTGTGTAATGAGTCAGGATTAATTAATAATGTCCTAGTTAAGGATCCCCTTGGAATGAGTGACCATAACATGGTTGAATTCCATATCCAATTAGAGGGTGAGAAGGTTGGTTCTCAGACAAGCGTACTGAGCTTGAATAAAGGAGACTATGATGGTATGAGAGCGGAATTGATTAAAGTGGACTGGGAAAATAGATTAAAGGGTAAGACGGTACATGAGCAGTGGTGTTCATTTAAGGAGTTATTTTACAACTTTCAAAAAATATATATTCCACTGAGGAAAAAAGGGTGTAAAAGAAATGACAGCCATCCGTGGCTAAGTAAAGAAATTAAGGATAGTATCCAACTAAAAACAAGGACATATAAGGTAGCCAAACTTAGTGGGAGGATAGAAGATTGGGAAGTCTTCAAAAGACAGCAAAAAGTAACTAAAGGATTGATTAAGAAAGGGAAGATAGATTATGAAAATAAATTAGCAAAAAATATGAAAACAGATAGCAAGAGTTTCTATAGTTATATAAAAAGAAAAAGGGTGGCTAAGGCAAACGTAGGTCCCTTAGAGGATGAGACCGGGAAATTAATGGTGGGAAACATGGAGATGGCAAAAATGCTGAACAAATATTTTGTTTCAGTCTTTACGGTAGAGGACACTAAGAATATCCCAACACTGGACAAACAGGGGGCTCTAGGGGGGGAGGAGCTAAATACGATTAAAATCACTAAGCAACACGGTGGCATAGTGGTTAGCACTGGTGCCTCACAGCGCCAGAGACCCGGGTTCGAATCTGACCTCGGGTGACTGTCTGTGTGGAGTTTGCACATTCTCCCCGTGTCTGCGTGGGTTTCCTCCGGGTGCTCCGGTTTCCTCCCACAGTCCAAAAATGTGTGGGTTAGGTTGATTTGGCTATGATAAATTGACCCTTAGTGTTAGGGGGGATTAAATATGTGGGGTTATGGGGATAGGATGGGATATGTTAGGGGGAATTAAATACGTGGGGTTACGGGGGTAGGGTGGGATATGTGTACTGTGGGGATTAAAGCAGGGACAGGGTACTGGATTTGGATGATCAGCCATGATCGTATTGAATGGCGGAGCAGGCTCGACGGGCCGAATGGCCTACTCCTGCTCCTAGATTCTATGTTTCTATGTTTCTATGAATTGGTACTCAGTAAAATAATGGGACTCAAGGCGGATAAATCCCCTGGACCTGATGGCTTACATCCTTGGGTCTTGAGGGAAGTGGCAATAGGGATTGTGGATGCTTTGGTAATAATTTTCCAAAATTCCCTGGAATCAGCAAAGGTCCTGGCAGATTGGAAAACTGCTAATGTAACACCCTTATTTAAAAAGGGTAGTAGGCAGAAAGCTGGAAATTATAGACCAGTTAGTCTAACATCTGTGGTGGGTAAAATTTTGGAGTCTATTATTAAGGAGACAGTAACGGAACATTTAGATAAACATAATTTGATAGGACAAAGTCAGCATGGCTTTATGAAGGGGAAATCACGTCTGACAAATTTGCTTGAGTTCTTTGAGGACATAACGTACAGGGTGGATAAAGGGGAACCAATGGACGTAGTGTATTTAGACTTCCAGAAGGCATTCGACAAGGTGCCACATAAAAGATTATTGCTCAAGATAAAAAATCACTGGATTGGGGGGAATATTCTGGCATGGGTGGAGGATTGGTAATCTAACAGGATGCAGAGAGTTGGGATAAATGGTTCATTCTCGGACTGGCAACTAGTAGCCAGTGGGTCCCCAACTCTTTACAATCTATATTAACGATTTGGAGGAGGGGACCGAGTGTAACATATCAAAGTTTGCAGATGATACAAAGATGGGAGGGAAAGTAGAAAGTGAGGAGGACATAAAAAACCTACAAGGGGATATAGACAAGCTGGGTGAGTGGGCAGAGATTTGGCAGATGCAATACAATATTGGAAAATGTGAGGTTATGCACTTTGGCAGGAAAAATCAGAGAGCAAGTTATTATCTTAATGTCGAGAAACTGGAAAGTACTGCAGTACAAAGGGATCTGGGGGTCCTAGTGCAAGAAAATCAAAAAGTTAGTATGCAGGTGCAGCAGGTGATCAAGAAGGCCAACGGAATGTTGGCTTTTATTGCGAGGGGGATAGATTATAAAAACAGGGAGGTATTGCTGCAGTTATATAAGGTATTGGTGAGACCGCACCTGGAATACTGCATACAGTTTTGGTGTCCATACTTAAGAAAAGACATACTTGCTCTCGAGGCAGTACAAAGAAGGTTCACTCGGTTAATCCCCGGGATGAGGGGGTGGACATATGAGGAGAGGTTGAGTAGATTGGGACTCTACTCATTGGAGTTCAGAAGAATGAGAGGCGATCTTATTGAAACATATAAGATTGTGAAGGGGCTTGATCGGGTGGATGCGGTAAGGATGTTCCCAAGGATGGGTGAAACTAGAACTGGGGGCCATAATCTTAGAATAAGGGGCTGCTCTTTCAAAACTGAGATGAGGAGAAACTTCTTCACTCAGAGGGTAGTAGGTCTGTGGAATTTGCTGCCCCAGGAAGCTGTGGAAGCTACATCATTAAATAAATTTAAAACAGAAATAGACAGTTTCCTAGAAGTAAAGGGAATTAGGGGTTACGGGGAGCGGGCAGGAAATTGGACATGAGGCTGAGTTCGGATCGGTCGAGGCCCTGTGGGTGGCGTAGCGGGCCCAGGGGCTGAGTGGCCGGGTCCTGCTCGTACTTCTTGTGTTCTTTAGATTTGAGGTGAGGATCAGATCAGCCATGATCTTATTGAATGGCGGAGCAGGCTCGAAGGGCCGATTGGCCTACTCCTGCTCCTATTTCTTATGTTCTTATAACAGGCCCAGGCTAAGGGCGGCCATCTTTGTAAAGGAAAGCAGCGCCTTTGTTCGCCACCATCTTGATTCGTGCGGCCATCTTTGTAGAGGAACCAAACGTGGGCGGGGATTCAGGGTCCCAGGAGAACTGAACCCAGCCAGAGTCAGCACCTTCAGGGGAGCAGAGGGAGGGGAACCAGTGAGTGTAGAACTGAACCCAGCCAGAGTCAGCACCTTCAGGGGAAGAGAGGGAGGGGAACCAGTGAGTGTAGAACTGAACCCAGCCAGAGTCAGCACCTTCAGGGGAGGAGGGGGAGGGGAACCAGTGAGTGTAGATCTGAACCCAGCCAGAGTCGGGGGAGAAAACTGGGAGTGGAGGAGAAATTGTTTTGAGATGTGTTTGGATTTCAGCACAGGGAGGAGGGAGAGTGTGTGGGGCTGGGATTTAAAGCTTTGGGGAACTGGAGAGGAAAGAATGTTCCCTAGAAACAAGAAATGTCTGTTCTGAATTTCTGTCCTGTCCTTACAGTGATGAGTTTTGTAAACTCCTTTTACAGGTTATTGGAAGGGGAGGATTTGCAGACGGGAAACTCAAACCAAACATTACGTCAAGATCTGACAGCGTCACTCGATTACTCAGGACCTGAATATCATCAGCCTCTGAATGTGGAAGGAGAAATGTTTGTCTGTTCTGTCTGTGGGAAAAGATTTCAAACATCAGTGTGACTGGAAAAGCACCGAGACACACACACCCGAGTGAGAGTGTTCCAGTGCACTGACTGTGGAAAGAGCTTTAACCAGTTACACAGTCTGAAAAAACATCGCACCATTCACAGCGGGGAGAAACCGTACACGTGTTCTGTGTGTGGACGAGGCTTCAACTGATCATCCAAACTGGAGAGACACAAGGACACCCGCACCACGGAGATACCGTGGAAATGTGGGGAATGTGGGAAGGGATTCATTTCCCCATCCCAGCTGGAAATTCATCAGCGCAGTCACACCGGGGAGAGACCGTTCACCTGCTCCGTTTGTGGAAAGGGATTCACTTGGTCATCCAACCTGCCGAAACACCAACGTGTTCACACTGGGGAGACCATTTACCTGCTCTGAGTGTGGGAAGGGATTCACTCAATCATCCCACCTGCTGACACATCAGCGAGTTCACACTGGGGAGAGGCCGTTCACCTGCTCCGAGTGTGGGAAGGGATTCTCTCGGTCATTCGACCTGCTGATACACCGGCGAGAGACCGTTCACCTGCTCCGTGTGTGGGAAGGGATTCACTCGATCATCCAGCCTGCTGAGACACCAGCGAGTTCACAAGTGACTGCAGGGGTTGGATTCTGCAGTTACTGCTGTTGTTAATCACATCCAGGACTGAACCTTGTTCATTCTGACAGTTGGGGTTTGTTTCTGCTGATGTTAATAACCCCCATAACTGGGCTGGAGTTTAATATTTTGATATTTTAAATAACACAGTGTGTCTATATTTGATGTCTCCAAGATAAGAGGAGACTAATTGATGTCCTGTTACTGACTGCTCCATTTTTGGGCCTTTTCTCCTCTCTAACTCGAGATTATTTCAGTTCTCGTACCTTCGGTTACTCTCATGGACAAGTCCCAGCTCCCCATACCTTCCAGAGTGCCTCTCCTAGCCTTGGTATCCAGGGAAGGTTTCGGTAACACGCCCGGGATCACTAAACACAAAACCCAGTCTGTTAATCACTTTCCGCTACTGGACTTAGCGTGTGTCCCACAGCATCTCTCTCACCTTCGATGTGTGAATAGAGCATCACGCCTGCAAACCTGCTTTCAATTTAAATTTGAATCCACTCAGCAAGTGTATTTAAAAAAGATACGTACAAGTAAACAGATCACATCAAATAATTGGCAAAGGTTTAGAGTCAACAAGATGAACACATCACGGCCCAATACCCCAGCTCTATATTCTCAGGAGAAAGTCTGTTATCTAACTCCTCGAGTGGACAGAATAGAGAAAGATCCCAACTCTAAGAACATCTAGAATCTGTTGTAAATATCTTTCAAATCCTGACTGGTCCAATCTGTCGGTTTCCTTTCAATTGAAGTGAATGGAAGATGAGAGGGGTGTTGGCACATGGACCTCGGTTAATTCAGCTTCTGAAAGGTGTTCCTGTTTAGTTCATTCGATATTGGGGAAAATGTGATTGGTATCATTAGAGAGAGAGAGAGATTTCACTGAGCAACAGCTGGTGTTTGCAACCAACTGGCCTTGGATATTTTCATCACAGAATGTTTCGATCAGAAATATGATGTTGGGATAAGAAAAGTCTGGAGACTAGTGGTTTGTGCTGCCCCAGGAAGGCCACAGTGTTTTTACCTGCTTCTAACGTTGTTGATGTGTGTTGAAGAAAATGCAGACTTGTGTCTCTGGACTGTGCAGCAGCCAGAGACGACCATATTAGGCAATGCCAGCTCCAGTTTGATAAGAGGTTGATGGCAGAGCAAGAGATCCAGCAGTTTTAAGAATTTATCTCCCGTTATCTGCAGACATCGAATGTCGCAGCGTGCTGACAAAATTGGACTTAAGACTTTAACCTATTGGGTTCAATTATTGGGATCGATTGTTATAGAATTGAATTGTTATAGAATGGAAAAGTAGTGAAGTTCTGCTAAACTTGTATCGAACCTTGGTTAGACCACACCTGGAGTACTGCGTACAATTCTGGTCACCATATTATAAAAAGGATATAGAGGCACTGGAGAGGGTGCAGAGAAGATTTACAAGGATGATACCAGAAATGAGAGGGTATACCTGTCAGGAAAGGATGGACAGGCTGGGTATCTTTTCTCTTGAAAAAAGAAGGCTGAGGGGTGACCTGATAGAGGTCTTTAAAATTATGAAATGTTTTGATAGAGTAGATACAGAGAGAAAGTGTTTCCACTTGTGGGGAAGAGCATAATTAGAGGCCATCAATATAAGATAGTCACCAAGAAATCCAATAGGGAATTCAGGAGAAACTTCTTTACCCAGAGAGTGGGGAGAATGTGGAACTCGCTACCACAGGGAGTGGTTGAAGCGAATAGTATAGATACATTTAAGGGGAGGCTAGACAAGCATATGAGGGAGAAGGGAACAGAGGGTTATGCTGATAGAGTTAGATGGGGAAAGACGGGAGGAGGCTCGAGTGGAGCATAAACGCCGGCATGGACTGGTTGGGCCGAATGGCCTGTTTCTGTGCCGTATATCCTGTGTAATCCTGTGTAGTCACAGCAAACAGACAGTTTAACAGACTGCCCATGGTCCACTCTAACCCCCACCTTCTCTCTCTCTCACTATTCATGGACACTGCTGCAGTAATTGCTCCTCTGACCTTTCCTCTCTTGTCCCTCCTACACCCCTAATACACGGCCCGACACAATCTACCTCCCCCTACATCCTCACTGTGCTGGAATCCACACCAGTCTCCCCATCTGCTCCTTGTTCTCTCCCTGGATCCGAAAACTACTGAACTCAGTCTTCCCTCCTGAAGTCTACAGGCTCTAAAACTGAAGCTTGGTGTCCCTCAGTCCCTACTCCTCCCCTTCTCTCCTCCTCTTATCCCCCGGGGTGTGTCCACACTCTGGGCCTTGGGCCTTGCCCGGGGATTCTCAGTATGAACAGGTGGGGTGTGTTTTGAGACAGGGTGTCCCCGCTCTCCTCCTCTTTCCCCGGGGTGTGTCCACACTCTGGGCCTTGGGCCTTGCCCGGGGATTCTCAGTATGAACAGGTGTGGTGTGTTTTGAGACAGGGTGTCCCCGCTCTCCTCCTCTTTCCCCGGGGTGTGTCCACACTCTGGGCCTTGGGCCTTGCCCGGGGATTCTCAGTATGAACAGGTGTGGTGTGTTTTGAGACAGGGTGTCTCCGCTCTCCACCTTTAAAGGGACAAGGAGACGACCAGCTGGGCTGAATGGCCCTGCTTTATGACATCACTGCAGTGCCTAGCAACCAACCTCCCTCAGCCCTGCTCTTTATGGGCTGGCAGTGTTTGATGGGACAGTGTAGAGGAAGCTTTACTCTGTATCTAACCTGTGCTGTACCTGTCCTGGGACTGTGGAGAGGGATGTCAGGTCCAGGTACAGTTTCATTTTTACCATCACTTGCACTGATCATCACCCACTGGAGGTTTATATCAGGAGCTTCTGTGTGATGGTGAGGTGATCACTGGACAATAAAGTGCAGAGACTGGTGGGTGGCTGCTCATTATCCTTGGTGTGATTTAATCCCCTTTCCCACTGAATACTGCGGACAGACAGGCTCACCTTGGCAACGGAATGGTCATTGTGGCATCACTTTCTAAACAAGAGCCCACAAGACAATGGGTTCTCAATAAATGTTAAAGGGATTCAACGCTCTGAAGTTACACTGTGAATAAAGGAAATAAAATGCAGATCAGTAATGGCTGAAGATAATGATTTCTCTCTGTGGAATGTGCTTGCACACATTAAGAATGATGAGCTTTGTACACACACACAGCAAACACTTTGTGAGGCTCTTTTCAATTGTTGCTCTGAACCCGCTGAGAGCTGTTGCATCCAGTGGGCATTAGGACCCTGCGGCCGCCCATCCAGCGGTGCTGTGAGGTCACGGTTCCAGGCTCTGTCTCACCCAATCAGTGGGTCCCACCAAAGCTCAATAGAAAATACTGCAGCAAAAACAATCCTGAACATTCACAAACTGGGAGCAATCGGCACAGCACAACACAAGTGTGAATTAGTAAACTTTAACACACAGAGTCTGTCACTAATTAGTACAAAGTGCAGGGCACTTTTGCTCACCTTCAAGCCTGTCCCTCAATCCCAGCTAATCTCTGGGGGATTGTTGCAAGGTTCACCCCGTCCTTTCAACACAGATATTACCCACATAATCCCACATCAATTAGACATTGCATACAGCTTCTGACAGTTATTAACAAGATTAGACCGATGCTTCAAAGCAAAATAGGTTTGCATCCTCCCACCCACTCAAATATAATGTCTTTATTCATATAAATTAATTTCTATCTGTCTGTCTGTCTTAGTGTGTGTGGGAGTGAGTGCAGTAATAACTCAGACATAGTCTAGTAAAGAGAGACCGGGCCTAGTGTAATATAAACAGTGACAGGGTCCAGTGTAATATAAACAGAGACAGGGTCTCATGTAATATAAACAGAGACAGTGCCTAGTGTAATATACACAGGGACAGGGCCTAGTGTAATATAAACAGAGACAGGGTCTAGTGTAATATAAACAGAGACAGGGTCTAGTGTAATATAAACAGAGACAGGGTCGAGTGTAATATAAACAGAGACAGGGTCGAGTGTAATATAAAGAGAGACAGGGTCTAGTGTAATATAAACAGAGACAGGGTCCAGTGTAATATAAGCAGAGACAGGGTCCAGTGCAATATAAGCAGAGACAGGGTCCAGTGTAATATAAACAGAGACAGGGTCCAGTGTAATATAAACAGAGACAGTGCCTAGTGTAATATAAATAGAGACAGGGTCCAGTGTAATATAAGCAGAGACAGGGTCCAGTGTAATATAAGCAGAGACAGGGTCCAGTGTAATATAAACAGAGACAGGGTCTAGTGTAATATAAACAGAGACAGTGCCTAGTGTAATATAAATAGAGACAGGGGCCAGTGTAATATAAATAGAGAAAGGGTCTAGTGTAATATATACAGAGACAGGGCCTAGTGTAATATGAACAGAGACAGGGTCTAGTGTAATATAATTGAGAGGTCGCACAACACCAGGTTATAGTCCAACAGTTTTATTTGAAATCACAAGCTTTCGGAGCTATCGATCGCCCCTTCCTCAGGTGAAGTAAAGAAATACAGACTCGACAAAGCATATATAGATAGAGAACAATGCATGTGTACCTTACAATTGCAGACAACTAAATTAAATCATCCTGACTATCTGCCGAGGTGTGATAAAGTTAATCAGGTCAGCCAGGAAGGTACCACATCAAAGACATAGCAAGATACAACTGAGACAATGAGGTGGAGTCGCAGGGGGTCTAACGTGTCAAAAGCTACCGTCTGTATGTAAAACGATAAGCTGTAAAATTTTTACTTAGAGACAGCGGCCAGTGTAATATAAATAGAGAAAGGGTCTAGTGTAATATACACAGAGACAGGGCCTCGTGTAATATGAACAGAGACAGGGTCTAGAGTAATATAAACAGAGACAGGGTCTAGTGTAATATAAACAGAGACAGGGTCTAGTGTAATATAAACAGAGACAGTGTCTAGTGTAATATAAATAGAGGTAGGGCCCAGTGTAATATAAACTGAGACACGGTCTCGTGTAATATAAACAGAGAAAGGGTCTAGTGTAATGTAAACAGAAATAGGGCCTAGTGTAATTTACAGAGAGACAGGGCCCACTGTATTATTAACAGAGACAGGGTCAAGTGCTATATAAACAGAGACAGGGCATAGTGTATTATAAACTGAGACAGGGTCTAGTGTAATATAAACAGAGACAGGGTCTCATGTAATATAAAGAGAGACAGGGTCGAGTGTAATATAAACAGAGACAGGGTCTAGTGTAATATAAACAGAGACAGGGTCTAGTGTAAGATAAACAGAGACAGGGTCTAGTGTAATATAAACAGAGACAGGGTCTATTGTAATATAAACAGAGACAGGGTCTAGTGTAATATAAACAGAGACAGGGTCTATTGTAATATAAACAGAGACAGGGTCTAGTGTAATATAAACAGAGACAGGGTCTAGTGTAAGATAAACAGAGACAGGGTCTAGTGTAATATAAACAGAGACAGGGTCTAGTGTAATATAAACAGAGACAGGTTCTAGTGTAATATAAACAGAGACAGGGTCTAGTGTAATATAAACAGAGACAGGGTCCAGTGTAAGATAAACAGAGACGGTCTAGTGTAATATAAACAGAGACAGGGTCTAGTGTAATATAAACAGAGACAGGGTCTTGTGTAATATAAATAGAGACAGGGCCAAGTATAATATAAACGGAGACAGGGTCTTGTGTAATATCAACAGAGACAGGGCCGAGTGTAATATAAACAGAGAAAGGGTCTAGTGTAATATAAACAGAGACAGGGTCTAGTGTAATATAAACAGAGACAGGGTCTAGTGTAATATAAACAGAGACAGTGCCCAGTGTAATATAAACAGAGACAGGGTCTAGTGTAATATAAACAGAGACAGGGTCAAGTGTAATATAAACAGAGACAGGGTTTGTGTAATATAAACAGAGACAGGGTCTAGTGTAATATAAACAGAGACAGGGTCTAGTGTAATATAAACAGAGACAGGGTCAAGTGTAATATAAACAGAGACAGGGTTTGTGTAATATAAATAGAGACAGGGTCTAGTGTAATATAAACAGAGACACGGTCGAGTGTAATATATACAGAGACAGGGTCTAGTGTAATATAAACAGAGACAGGGTCTCATGTAATATAAACAGAGACAGGGTTTGTGTAATATAAACAGAGACAGGGTCTAGTGTAATATAAACAGAGACACGGTCGAGTGTAATATATACAGAGACACGGTCTGGTGTAATATAAACAGAGACAGGGTCTGATGTAATATAAACAGAGACAGGGTCTAGTGTAATTTAAACAGAGACAGGGTCTAGTGCTATATAAACAGAGACAGGGCCTAGTGTATTATAAACTGAGACAGGGTCTAGTGTAATATAAACAGAGACAGGGTCTCATGTAATATAAAGAGAGACAGGGTCTAGAGTAATATAAACAGAGACATGGTCTAGTGTAATATCAACAGAGACAGGGTCTAGTGTAATATTAACAGAGACAGGGTCTAGTGTAATATAAACAGAGACAGGGTCTAGTGTAATATTAACAGAGACAGGGTCTAGTGTAATATAAACAGAGACAGGGTCTAGTGTAATATAAACAGAGACAGGCTCTAGTGTAATATAAACAGCGACAGGGTCTTGTGTAATATAAACTGAGACAGGGTCCAGTGTAATATAAACAGAGACAGGGTCTAGAGTAAAAAAACAGAGACAGGGTCTAGGGTAATATAAACAGAGACTGCCTCTCGTGTAATATAAACAGAGACAGGGCCTAGTGTAATATAAACAGAGACAGGGTCTAGTGTAATATAAAGAGAGACAGGGCCTCGTGTAATATAAAGAGAGACAGGGTCTAGTGTAATATAAACAGAGACTGGGTCTAGTTAATATAAACAGAGACAGGGTTTGTGTAATATAAACAGAGACAGGGTCTAGTGTAATGTAAACAGAGACAGGGTCTCATGTAATATAAACAGAGACAGGGTCTAGTGTAATATAAAGAGAGACAGGGTCTAGTGTAATATAAACAGAGACAGGGTCTAGTGTAATCTAATCAGAGACAGGGCCTAGTGTAATATAAACAATGACAGGGTATAGTGTAATATAGACAGAGACAGGGTCTAGTGTAATATAAACAGAGACAGGGTCTATTGTAATATAAACAGAGACAGGGTCTAGTGTAATATAAACAGAGACAGGGTCTAGTGGAAGATAAACAGAGACTGGCTCTAGTGTAATATAAACAGAGACAGGGTCTAGTGTAATATAAACAGAGACAGGGTTTGTGTAATATAAACAGAGACAGGGCCTAGTGTAATATAAACAGAGACAGGGCCTAGTGTAATATAAACAGGGACAGGGCCTAGTGTAATATAAAAAGAGAAAGGGTCGAGTGTAATATAAACAGAGAAAGGGTCTAGTGTAATGTAAACAGAGACAGGGTCTACTGTAATATAAACAGAGACAGGGTCTAGTGTAATATAAACAGAGACATTGCCTAGTGTAATATACAGAGACAGGGCCTAGTGTAATATACACAGAGACAGGGCCCAGTGTATTATAAACAGACACAGGGTCTAGTGTAATATAAACAGGACAGTGCCTAGTGTAATATACAGAGACAGTGCCTAGTGTAATATAAACAGAGACAGGGTCTCGTGTAATATAAACAGAGACAGGGTCTAGTGTAATATAAACAGAGACAGTGTCTAGTCTAATATAAACAGAGACAGGGTCTAGTGTAATCTAAACAGAGACATTGCCTAGTGTAATATAAACAGTGACAGGGTCTAGTGTAATATAGACAGAGACAGGGTCTATTGTAATATAAATAGAGACAGGGTCTAGAGTAATATAAACAGAGACAGGGTCTACTGTAATATAAACAGAGACAGGGTCTAGTGGAAGATAAACAGAGACTGGCTCTAGTGTAATATAAACAGAGACAGGGTCTAGTGTAATATAAACAGAGACAGGGTTTGTGTAATATAAACAGAGACAGGGCCTAGTGTAATATAAACAGAGACAGGGCCTAGTGTAATATAAACAGGGACAGGGCCTAGTGTAATATAAAAAGAGAAAGGGTCGAGTGTAATATAAACAGAGAAAGGGTCTAGTGTAATGTAAACAGAGACAGGGTCTACTGTAATATAAACAGAGACAGGGTCTAGTGTAATATAAACAGAGACAGGGCCCAGTGTAATATAAACAGAGACAGGGTCTAGTGTAATATAAACAGAGACATTGCCTAGTGTAATATACACAGAGACAGGGCCCAGTGTATTATAAACAGACACAGGGTCTAGTGTAATATAAACAGGACAGTGCCTAGTGTAATATACAGAGACAGTGCCTAGTGTAATATAAACAGAGACAGGGTCAAGTGTAATATAAACAGAGACAGGGTTTGTGTAATATAAACAGAGACAGGGTCTAGTGTAATGTAAACAGAGACAGGGTCTAGTGTAATATAAACAGAGACAGCGTCTAGTGTAATATAAACAGAGACAGGGCCTAGTGTAATATAAACAGAGACAGGGCCTAGTGTAATATAAACTGAGACAGGGTCCAGTGTAATATAAACAGAGACAGGGTCTAGTGTAATATAAAGAGAGACAGGGTCTAGTTTAATATAAAGAGAGACAGGGTCTAGTGTAATATAAACAGAGACAGGGTCGAGTGTAATCTAAACAGAGACAGGGCCTAGTGTAATATAAACAGAGACAGGGTCTAGTGTAATATAAACAGAGACAGTGTCTAGTGTAATATAAATAGAGACAGGGTCTGTTGTAATATAAACAGAGACAGGGTCTAGTGTAATATAAACAGAGACAGGGCCCAGTGAAATATAAACTGAGACAGGGTCTAGTGTAATATAAAGAGAGACAGGGTCTAGTGTAATATAAACAGAGACAGGGCCGAGTGTAATATAAACTGAGACAGGGTCTAGTGTAAAATAAAAAGAGACTGGGTCTAGTGTAATATAAACAGAGACAGGGTCTAGTGTAATATAAAGAGAGACAGGGTCTAGTGTAATATAAA
>JASTWF010000100.1:350702-385698 GCA_030390025.1 Squalus acanthias
GTACAGCACGGGTTAGATGCAGAGTAAAATTCCCTCTGCACTGGCCCGTCAAACACTCCCAGGGCAGGTACAGCACGGGTTAGATGCAGAGTAAAACTCCCTCTGCACTGTCCCATCAATCACTCCCAGGGCAGGTACAGCACGGGTTAGATACAGAGTAAAGCTCCCTCTACACTGTCCCACCAAACACTCCCAGGGCAGGTAAAGCATGGGTTAGATACAGAGTAAAGGTCCCTCTACACTGTCCCATCAAACTCTCCCAGATCAGGTACTGCACTGGTTAGATACAGAGGAATGCTCCCTTTACACTATCCAATCAAACACTCCCAGGGCAGGTACAGCACGGGTTAGATACGGAGTAAAGCTCACTCTACACTGTCCCATCAAACACTCCCAGGGCAGGTACAGCATGGGTTAGATGCAGAGCAAAGCTCCCTCGACACTGTCCCATCAAACACTCCCAGGGCAGGTGCAGCACGGGTTAGATACAGAGTAAAGCTCCCTCTACACTGTCCCATCAAACACTCCCAGGGAAGGTACAGCATGGGTTACATACAGAGTAAAGCTCCCTCTACACTGTCCCATCAAACACACACAGGGCAGGTACAGCATGGTTTAGATACAGAGTAAAGCTGCCTCTGCATTGTCCCACCAAACACTCCCAGGGTAGGTACAGCACGGGTTAGATACAGAGTAAAGCTCCCTCCACACTGTCGCATCAAACAGTCACAGGGCAGGTACAGCACGGGTTAGATACATAGTAAAGCTCCCTCTACACTGTCCCATCAAACACTCCCGGGGCAGGTAAAGCATGGGATAGATACAGAGGAAAGCTCCCTCCACACTGTCCCATCAAACAGTCAGAGGGCAGATACAGCACGGTTTAGACACAGAGTAAAGCTCCCTCTACACTGTCCCACCAAACACTCCCAGGGCAGGTACAGTACAGGGTTAGTTACAGCGTAAAGCTCCCTCTACACTGTCCCATCAAACACTCCCAGGGCAGGTACAGCACGGGTTAGAGACAGAGTAAAACTCCATCGACACGATCCCATCAAACACTCCTAGGGCTGGTGCAGCAGGGGTTAGTTCCAGAGTAAAGCTCCCTGTCCACTGTCCCATCAAACACTCCCAGGGCAGGTACAGTACAGGGTTAGTTACAGCGTAAAGCTCCCTCCACACTGTCCCATCAAACACTCGCAGGGAAGGTACAGTACGGGTTAGATACAGAGTAAAGCTCCCTCTGCAATGTCCCATCAAACACTCCCAGGGCACGAACAGCACGGGTTAGATACAGAGTAAAGCTCCCTCTACACTGTCCCATCAAACACTCCCAGGGCAGGTACAGCACGGGTTAGTTACAGAGTAAAGCTCCCTCTACACTGTCCAATCAAACACTCCTAGGGCAGATACAGCAGGGGTTAGATACAGAGTGAAGCTCCCTCTACACTGTCCCATCAAACTGTCCCAGGGCAGGTACAGCATGGTTTAGACAGAGTAAAGCTCCCTCCACACTGTCCCATCAAACACTCCCAGGGCTGGTACAGCACGGGTTAGATACAGAGTAAAGCTCCCTCTACAATGTCCCATCAAACACTCCCAGGGCAGGTACAGCACGGGTTAGATACAGAGTAAAGCTCCCTCTACACTGTCCCATCAAACACTCCCAGGGCAGCTCCAGAACGGGTTAAATACAGAGCAAAGATTCCTCTGCACTGTCCCATCAAATACACCCCGGGCAGGTACAGCACGGGTTAGATACAGAGTAAAGCACCCTCTACACTGTCCCATCAAACTCTCCCAGGGCAGGTACAGCACGGGTTAGATACAGAGTAAAGCTCCCTCTACACTGTCCCATCAAACTGTCCCAGGGCAGGTACAGCATGGTTTAGACAGAGTAAAGCTCCCTCCACACTGTCCCATCAAACACTCGCAGGGAAGGTACAGTACGGGTTGGATACAGAGTAAAGCTCCCTCTATAATGTCCCATCAAACACTCCCAGGGCTGGTACAGCACGGGTTAGATACAGAGTAAAGCTCCCTCTACACTGTCCCATCAAACACTCCCAGGGCAGCTCCAGAACGGGTTAAATACAGAGCAAAGATTCCTCTGCACTGTCCCATCAAATACACCCCGGGCAGGTACAGCACGGGTTAGATACAGAGTAAAGCACCCTCTACACTGTCCCATCAAACTCTCCCAGGGCAGGTACAGCACGGGTTAGATACAGAGTAAAGCTCCCTCTACATTGTCCCATCAAACACTCCCAGGGCAGGTACAGCATGGTTTAGATCAGAGTAAAGCTCCCTCTACACTGTCCCATCAAACACTCCCAGGGCAGGTACAGCACGTGTTCGATACAGAGTAAAACTCCCTCTACATTGTCCCACCAAACACTCCCAGGGCTGGTGCAGCACGGATTAGATACAGATTAAAGCTCCCTGTACACTGTCCCATCAAACACTCCAAGGGCAGGTACAGCACGGGTTAGATACAGAGTAAAGCTCCCTCTACACTGTCCCATCAAACACTAGCCGAGCAGGTACAGCACAGATTAGATACAGAGTAAAGCTCCCTCTACACTGTCCCATCAAACACTCCCAGGGCAGGAAAAGCACAGGTTAGATACAGAGTAAAATTCCCTCTGCACTGTCCCATCAAACACTCCCAGGGCAGGAACAGCACAGGTTAGATACAGAGTAAAGCTCCCTCTGCACTGTCCCATCAAACTCTCCCAGGGCAGGTACAGCAAGGGTTAGATGCAGAATAAAGCTCACTCCACACTGTCCCATCAAACAATCCCAGGGCAGGTACAGCAGGGGTTAGATACAGAGTAAAGCTCACTCTACACTGTCCCATCAAACACTCCCAGGGCAGGTACAGCACGGGTTAGATACAGAGTAAAGCTCCCTCTACACTGTCCCATCAAACACTCCCAGGGCAGGTACAGCATGGGTTAGATACAGAGTAAAGCTCCCTCTACACTGTCCCATCAAACACTCACAGGGCAGGTACAGCACGGGTTAGATACAGAGTAAAGCTCCCTCTACACTGTCACATCAAACTGTCCCAGGGCAGGTACAGCACGGGTTAGATACAGAGTAAAGCACCCTCTGCACTGTCCCATCAAATACACCCCGGGCAGGTACAGCACGGGTTAGATACAGAGTAAAGCTCCCTCTACACTGTCCCATCAAACACTCCCAGGGCAGGTACAGCACGGGTTAGATACAGAGTAAAGCTCCCTCTACACTGTCCCATCAAACACTCCCAGGGCAGGTACAGCACGGGTTAGATACAGAGTAAAGCTCCCTCTACACTGTCCCATCAAACACTCCCAGGGCAGGTACAGCACGGGTTAGATACAGAGTAAAGCTCCCTCTACACTGTCCCATCAAACACTCCCAGGGCAGGTACAGCACGGGTTAGATACAGAGTAAAGCTCCCTCTACACTGTCCCATCAAACACTCCCAGGGCAGGTACAGCACGGGTTAGATACAGAGTAAAGCTCCCTCTACACTGTCCCATCAAACACTCCCAGGGCAGGTACAGCACGGGTTAGATACAGAGTAAAGCTCCCTCTACACTGTCCCATCAAACACTCCCAGGGCAGGTACAGCACGGGTTAGATACAGAGTAAAGCTCCCTCTACACTGTCCCATCAAACACTCCCAGGGCAGGTACAGCACGGGTTAGATACAGAGTAAAGCTCCCTCTACACTGTCACATCAAACTCTCCCAGGGCAGGTACAGCACGGGTTAGATACAGAGTAAAGCTCCCTCTACACTGTCCCATCAAACACTCCCAGGGCAGATACAGCATGGTTTAGATACAGAGTAAAGTTCCTCTACACTGTCCCATCAATCACTCCCAGGGCAGGTGCAGCACGGGTGAGACTCAGAGTAAAGCTCCCTCTACACTGTCCCATCAAACCCTCCCAGAGCAGGTACAGCACAGCTTACATGCAGAGTAAAGCTCCCTTTACACTATCCCATCAAACACTCCCAGGGCAGGTACAGCACGGGTTAGATACAGAGTAAAGCTCCCTTTACACAATCCCATCAAACACTCCCAGGGCAGGTACAGCACGGGATAGATACAGAGTAAAGCTCGCTCGAGACTGTCCCATCAAACACTCCCCGGGCAGGTACAGCACGGGTTAGATACAGAGTAAATCTCCCTCTACATTGTCCCATCAAACACTCCCAGGGCACGTACAGCACGGGTCAGATACAGAGTAAAGCTCCCTCTACACTGTCCCATCAAAAACTCCCAGGGCAGGTACAGCAGGGGTTAGATACAGAGTAAAGCACCCTCTACACTGTCCCATCAAACTCTCCCAGGGCAGGTACTGCACGTTTTAGATACAGAGTAAAGCTCCCCCTGCACTGTCCCATCAAGCACTCCCACGGCAGGTACAGCATGGTTTAGATACAGAGTAAAGCTCGCTCGAGACTGTCCCATCAAACACTCCCCAGGCAGGTACAGCACGGGATAGATACAGAGTAAAGCTCCCTCGACACTGTCCGATCAATCACTCCCAGGGCAGGTACAGCACGGGTTGGATACAGAGTAAAACTCCCTCTACATTGTCCCACCAAACACACCCAGGGTAGGTGCAGCACGGGTTAGATACAGAGTAAAGCTCCCTCTGCATTGTCCCACGAAACAATCCCAGGGAAGGTACAGCATGGGTTAGATACAGAGTAAAGCTCACTCTGTACTGTCCCATCAAACACTCCGAGGGCAGGTACAGCACGGGTTAGATACAGAGTAAAGCTCCCTCTACACTGTCCCATCAAACAGTCCCAGGGCAGGTACAGCACGGGTTAGATACAGAGTAAAGCTCCCTCTGCACTGTCCCATCAAACACTCCGAGGGCAGGTACAGCATGGTTTAGATAGAGTAAAGCTCCCTCCACACTGTCCCATCAAACACTCCCAGGGAAGGTACAGTACGGGTTAGATACAGAGTAAAGCTCCCTCTGCAATGTCCCATCAAACACTCCCAGGGCAGGTACAGCACGGGTTAGATACAGAGTAAACCTCCCTCCACACTGTCCCATCAAACACTCCCAGGGCAGGTACAGCACGCGTTAGATACAGAGTAAATCTCCCTCTACACTGTCCCATCAAACACTCCCAGGGCAGCTACAGCACGGGTTAAATACAGAGCAAAGATTCCTCTGCACTGTCCCATCAAATACACCCCGGGCAGGTACAGCACTGTAAGGGATTCTGACCCTGCGTGTCTCGCAGCCTGTGAGATTCACGCGGCTCTGTGCAGCCTGTATGTCAGTGCGGGTCTAGGCCTTGTTGCCTGTTCTGGTCTCCAGCCAGCCTGGGAACACTAGACACACCTGTGAGTGGTTCGAATCACTCGCCCTTACGGTTCTAGACACTGGACTTAGATGCGAGAGCAGTAATGGAGATGAAACTCATGTAGACTCGGTTGAATGGTACGAAATGGAAAATCTTTATTGCATGATATTTAAGATTATGAAATACATGTCATAAGCACAGATTAATGACAGTACAATCTTACAAGCAGTTATATAGCTGATCCTAGGGAAACGAGGAACGAACGACACACCGTAAATAGGGGCACACATTACAAGTATCCTTAATACTTAAACCCTCCCCTATCAATATCTATCCTAACTAAATTCGTAGGATTTCGAGACTCATGCTCACCACTCGTGATAACTCGGAGAAATTCCGAATAGCTGATCGGATGTTTTTCACCGCAGCACCCACGTGTCGATCAGGAGGTCTCCTGGTCCCACTTGTTTACTTGCTTCTGCTCCCGCTAGCAGGCTGGACCGTCTGCTGTGATGAAGACCTGTGTTGGTTGGTTTAACAGGTACTTTTCGAGCACAGTTCACAGATTAGTCAATATCATCGATGATGATATTGTTCTTGCAAGTTCGAAGAAGTCTCCCTGGCAAGGAAAACTTGGCTATTCGACCTACAGGCGCGGTCGGGATTTACTGACCGTGGCGATGAGTATGGTCTTCCTCTCTTCTCATCTCATCTCATCTCGGGCCTTTGGTTCCGATGCCAGTTACCAACATAGGTCTTCGTTACGCGACACGAGGTAGATCCGAACGGATCAGAAAGTTCGACAGTCTCTTTCAAAAAGGCACCAGGCAAGCAGGAGCCCGACTACGAGTCAAAACACAGGAGCAGCCACGAGGTTACGAATCGATCGGATAAGAGCATAAGAGCACAGGAGCAGCCACGAGGTTAAGCGAATAAGAGAAAGATAGATGGTTTGGAGCCTGCAATTATAGTGCAAAATCTTCCGTTTCCCGCCCAACCTTAATGTCCTTTCTTTTGTTTAGGGTCTGGTGCTCAAATGTCTTGTATGGGTGATCTCCGTTCTTAATGGGTTTCGGGGCTACTCGTAAATGTCTGAGTACCTGTTAATATTTCTCCCATTGTTAAATCGGTCGGTGTTCTCCCTGGAGGGGTTTTTGGGGCTTCCAAGTGTTTTGTATAACTACCTGCTAACGGCTCTCTCATCGTAGAGTCGTTGGGATTTTACATATTAATGTCTTTTGGATGGGCCCTTGATTACTCGGTACAATAGCTTTCATTTGTACCTGGGAGACCGATTTCAGTATTTATGTGTATACTGCAAACCCATAATGTCTCGTGTATTATCTTCACTGTGCTGAATCTTAATCGATCTTGCACAAATGTTTATTGGAACGCCATCTTGTCTGCCTGTCGAAAAGTCTAGAATGTTCTGTCACGAGGTGCGGCGGCCATTTTACAGGCTGCTTGTGTCCACTTTAAACCTGGCAGCATTCTGCTGAAATAAAAGCTGTTTGAACGAGACTCTGTGTTTTCTCCTTATTAATAAAATCGCGATATATTGCGAATTCTACAGTCCCTCCTGTTGATGCGAATAACTCCGCTTATCGTATCAAAAATCATAGTGGTGAGCAATATTATCTCGATTTCTCTCCGAATCCAGCAAATTAATCCCATAATTTTTAACCTAGCTAGGGTCTCTGTGTCGTCCTTATTTCCCAAGAAAATTACATTTTATATCACCGTGGGCCTTATTTGCCCTTAAACTTACACCACTTGTTTTCCTTCCCGGCGTAACCAGGCCGATGCCTCTCGTATCACCTGTATATTCATCTTTTATTCAGGGAAAGGAAAAACAAAACCCAAAACCAAACAATCATTTTTAACTGTAACACCATCACCCAAAATAATCAACACCAACTCTTAAAACATGTCAAGTTCCCAAACGTATTTACAATCTTTGAAAATCATGATCGAGTGCAAACTTCCGCGGCGCACGTGGCGAGCGGGAATGACGCCATTTTCCGATTACACGGTGCTTTCATCGTGCACGCGCACGTAACGTTCTCGCCACTCTCCCGTGTTTTCATGCTTGGTGAGGCGTTTGTCTCTTTTACAATGTACGACCAATAGGTACACTACAATAAACACTTGACATACGACTAAAATGTGGGAGGCTATTCTGATCCATGAAGGCACTTCAATATTGGTGAACAGATTCCACCACGGTGGAACTACTATATCCAGAATGTCTGTTCCTATTTCGACAGTTTTCTGCTCTAATGTGTAAAAATGTTTCTGTGACACCGCGACGGCTTTTAAAAGTTTGGTGAGGTGTTCAGGGAGAGGGGGAATGAGGTATCCGAAATGCGCGACGAATCGTTGCAAGTCGGTGAAATTCTCTTTTACTGTGAGATGAACAGTGGATGGTTCAGGGATTGGGATAATTCGCTGTTGTGCTACTTGAACTTCCGCCCTGGGTTTAAAACAGAAACTGCTGTCACTCACCGGACACCGGCTACGGTTTCCATGCTGGTAGTGTTGCGCTGCAGTGGTAACACAATATGTTCCACCCCCGATGTATGCTACCTGCGGAGGCACATGATCTTGTGCCATTGCCTCCATGGTGCAATTCATGGACTTGGCGCCAGTCGTTCTGAACCCGCACTGCGGTGTTAAAAAGGCATTCAAGTGCTGGGGGCACAGTATTATGTGTGCTCCCCTGCCGCGACAACCAGAGAGATCTGTACCTGTCATCGTTTGCTCCCAGCGGATGACGTAAGGTGGAACCGCTGCATAACGAATGTGGGCTCCCCCCTGAATGACACCAATGTTCTCTACCCGATACACCGGGGCGGGCTTTGCTGTGTCGCCCAAAACCGGCATGCGTAATACTATTCCCATAATAGTATGGTTTGATCGTCCGCAGTCCACGGGGACTGGGTAAGCTTCTGAAGCTAACCTGAGCTGGCACGGACTTAATGCGTTCTGAAAAGGGTGGAGCGCCCGCAGGTGTTTGTTACTTATCCAGGACGGGACCAAACCTTGTTTTAAATCCTCCAAATTACTGCGGCCCTCGCCCAGTAACCACGCCCCGTAAAGCACGCACACCTCGTTCTGCGCAGCTTGATCGGATGCATTCCGATCTTCCCTAATCAGGGCATTCACCGTCTTTGCATGTTTCTCCAACTCTGCTATAATTTCCTTTAAATGGAGAGTCATGGCTTGGTCCTCGTGTAAACCCGACCCTACCACTTTATTCTCATCTGTTAGAATGTCTTTTAATTGTGTCTTTAAACCATTAATCTGGGTCTGCAGCTCCACACTGTCTAGAGCGTTGACCACAGATGTACCCGTGTTAAAAGCAGTGAACGCATCGTTCACCAAACCCCTTCTTTGCCTCCCTACTTGATCCAAAACTTCCTGTGGTGCGGTGTACAAACTTGTTTTATCAATTTCCGCGAAATCGAATTCGTAAAATTGTCTGAACATCTTGGTCAACAGGACCTGATACAACTGTTCCGTCTTTTTGGGGTACCACTCTGGTAACCGCACCTCGGTGAGATTTAAAATCACCGAGGCCACCGCGTAATGTACCCCCTGAAATAGTATCTGGTCTGTGGGGACCAGTACCAAACCATTCCCGGGTCCCTTACTAGTTTTAGGGCACCCTTCTTCCTCAGCTAGAACCACCGGAATCGTGGGCGGGGCTTTGCGTGGGCGCGTAATGAGCTCAGTGGCATTTACTGGGATCGGGGAGAATGGGGCTCCGCACCCCCTGGTGCTCGCATCCCACCTCATCCCCTGTCCGTTATCCTGCCATTGATTAATGAAAAATATGGAGATGCCTTTGGGGCAAACGTACTTTGACCCCCACATACATACATAAATTCCCTCGTCCGGTTCCCACCATTTGTCCCAACAGACTTTCACTTGTCCGTTTGTCCCCGTAATTGTCCGATGGGTATTATTACCCAGTCGTTCCCACTCGACCGAAGAGTTCCTCATAGTTTTGCTCAGCTTTCGCAGCCACCACCATCGGCTCAATGGGACATTCCCACTACAAGTCAAACAAATCCGTTTGCCGACGGTGACGCTGATCCTGGGTGCGATGATCCTTACTTTGGGGCACATTAAAGAAGTCTCTTTGTAGGCAAACCCCGATGTGCTAGAATACTCCGTTGAGTTCGTTCCCAGCCATCCTGGCCACCTTCCCTTGTGGAAATAGGTGCTGGTCTCCTCTGCCTCCCGTCTTCCGGTCCCATCCACCGCGATGGGGGCCGTGTCCCCGGAACATCCAAACACCACGACATCCTTGGTGCGGCCTCGATAGGCCAATCCACATCCGATTGCCGCGAGCAATACTAGAATTCGTTCCATCCTTCCTTGGTTCCTGTGATCAGATAGAATGAGGTAGCCAGCCTCGCAAGAGTCTCTGGCTTCTGTGAAGGGTGAGCGGGTCCCCTGACCTCGCCTCACGTAAACTTCCACGTTCGCTGTATAAACTTTAACTAAACCTAATTTTAAAGCTCCCATCATTTTATCGTTTTCTGTTAAAAACACTACAATCTTAACCTTATTAAAAACTATAAACTTAACCTTGAACTATAAACTTAAAACTTAAAACTTATAACTTTACAGTGCCGCCCGTTCTCAGGGCGGCCCCTTTAAATTCTGAGAAGGCTGCTGCGAGCTCTTCCCGACGGTGGGAGGGCACTGACCCTTCCCTCTGATCTGCCGCAGCCTGTTGCTGCTGCGATGTGGCCGGCCTGTATCTGGGTTACCTTAACCTTAAGTTTACGCCTTGGGGCAGTCTGGGGACATGACCACATCCTCCTGGGCTGGGGTTCTCTACTTGACCTACGGGGAGTTGCCATGGGCGGGGGTTCCGTGACTGACGGACCGGGTTCCGAGACTTCCATCGGGACGACCTGGGGTTCCACCACAGTCGCTGGCTCCGCCTCCGCTGACTCCGCCTCCCTAACCTCGGGGCTCGCAGTTTGTGGCTCCGCCCTGCTCGGCCCAGCAGGCGGCCCTTCACTCGTGATCCCTGCCTCCCCCGAGGACGGGACGTTCAAAGCGGGCGGCTCTGTCTCTGGGGTCCTCACCGTCACTCTCCGTGCTCCCATAGCGGCTGGCCCCGCCTCCCCTAGCTCCTCCCTCCTGTCTTCGGGACCTGCAGCTTGCGTGTCCACCCTGTGTGGATCTCTATCTGCAGCCCGCATTCTCCCCATATCGAAAACGGGACCGTTCCTCCAAAACCACCCGTCGTCATCACTATCCTCATCTGACTCGAGTCCCCTGAATTCTCCCTCATCTAACTCCCAATTCCAGAAAAACGCTGCATGATCTTCCAGGATGTCCCCTCCCCTGATGCAAGCTGCTATGCCTGCCTGTGTGCCTTGTGGTCCTACCTGGGGCTGTGCTTTCCCACTGGCGGGATTTACCCCTGTAGTTTTCTCTTGCGCACCTGGCTGGTACAGTTTGCATTGGTTTATGTGGAACCACTTAGTGCGCCGAGGTACTTTTACGGCGTAAACCATGGGACTCGCCTTGTCTACAATGTTGTAGGGTCCCATATACAGTGGTTCCAGACTCCCTACTCTGGCGTAGTTTCTGACCATGACCTGGTCTCCTACTTCCCACTCCCGCGTTTTGCGGGGTTCCAGCAACAAGCGATTGCCCTGATGCTGCCTTCCCATGTTCCCAGCCGCCTGCTCATAAACCTGCTTCAGGCGCTCCAAGAGAGTCTGGGCGAACTTGTCCCTGCTTATCTCTTGGAGCTGACCCTCAGTGAGCACCGGCGCTAGCACATGGGTGGGGGTTCGCATGAGCCTCCCAGTCATCACCTCGTGCGGGGAGTACCCCGTACTTTTTGACTGACTGGCCCGGACCCCCATGAGGACTAAAGGCAGAACTTCCGTCCATTTTTGGGGCGAGTTCCTAGTCTCTTTCCTCAATTTCTCCTTCAGGGTCCGGTTCATGCGTTCAACAATCCCGGATGACTGGGGATTGTGTGCTACGTGCCACTTCCCTTCAATGCCCAAAAGCATGAGGGTGTTCTGCATCACCTGGCCGGTGAAATGACTCCCTTGGTCTGACTCCACAAAACGGGGAAGTCCCCACCGCGAGAACACTTCCCGAACCAAGATTTTTGCTGTACCCAGTGCCGTAGCTGTTCGACAGGGGAAGGCTTCCACCCACTTGGAAAACACATCCACCAAGACGAGGCAGTATTTATAGCCTCCCTGGGTTGTGGGTAGGGGTCCTATATAGTCGATCTGTATCGACTGCCATGGTCCCTCTACCCTTCTTACGTGTCCCATGGGCACCTTCCTTTTCTGGGGGTCTGGGTTGTTTGCAGCGCACACAAGACAGTTTGCACAGAACTCGCGGACCTGTTCCCTGAGCCCCGGCCACCATCCCGCTTGCTCTACCCGTTGCCAGGTAACCTCGGGCCCGGGGTGCCCTGCCCCTGGTCCCTCGTGAGCCAACTGGAGGAATTCCCTCCTGTGCTGCTGCGGCACAACCCACTGCTCCTCGCGGAACAGCATGCCTTCCTTAACTGAGAGGGTTGCCGTACTGTACGGACCTTCTACCTGCCTCCCCTCAGCAATGGTTTTTAGGACTGCTTTTAGGGCGGGATCCTGGGCTTGGACGGTCTTAAGGTCTAGGGGCAATGCTACCCTGGTGTTCCCGGGATTCCCGTCCCTGCCTCGGATCGCTGCTATGGGTCTGGTCCCATAGGGGTCCCAGAAAATGCCGTTGCGGGCACCTTCCCTGGCTAGCGCATCCGCCTGCTGGTTGCCCTCCCCACGGGGCTCTGTGGAGGAGTGAGCTTTCACCTTATGGATGAAAATCTCTCCTTCCTCCCCTACTGCTGCTGCTAAGATCTTTTCCAGCAAGGGCTTCACCGTTAAAGGTCGCCCGTCCGCGGAGGTGTATCCACGGCGGGACCAAATGGCCAGGTATTCCGTACACGAATTGCAGGTGAACATACTGTCCGAGCAAATCGTGTATGGGGTTGGGAAAATGTCTGGGTGGGTCACAACGTACACCACGACAGACAGCTCAGCCTGCTGCGCGCTCATGGTGCTAGGGAGCTTGATCGCCAGGGCAAGGTCTGCCGCAGGGTCATAAACTCCACACCCTGTGAGTCGCTCGCCGGCAGATACTGTGCTGGACCCATCAACATAAATCTCGCGCCCAGTGGGATGTATCCCGGCCCGTAAACCTATGTTGACGTCCCACACCCCTTCCACCGAACACCGGTGGGCTGTACCGGGGTATACCAAATTGGCCGCAAGCCTGGGCTCGCAAAGACCTTTTACTCTAAGATCCAACTGGGAGAGAAGAAGGGTCCAACGCGCAATGCGCGCGCTGCTTACGGTCCCGTCTTTAATCCTCCCATCCAGAAGCATCTTAGTTGGTGTGTGATGTGTGAGGAGAGTGATGGGAGAGAGCCCTGTGAAGATCGCTGATCTTTTCACAGCCCAATGCGTGGCTAAAAGGTGCCTTTCGCAATTGGAGAAACTTCTCTCCACATCCGTTAACACCCTGGATGAATAGACAACCGGCCTCAGCTTGCCGTGACGCTCTTGGAGCAGTACGGCGCTTAAGCTGTCTCCGCTGGCAGCTACCTCCAGGAAAAACTCCTTCCCCCCATCTATGGCCCCTAAGGCTGGCACGGTCTGCAGATCCCTTTTTAACTTCTCGAAGGCTGCTTGGCAGCCCTCGTCCCAAGACCACTCCACCCCCTTATGGAGGAGTCGGAGGAGCGGCGCTGCTGTGGCCGCATAATCTTCGATAAAATCCCTGCAGTAACCGGTCAGTCCCAAGAAGGACCTCACACCCCTTACGTTGTTGGGAATCGGTAATTCTTGCACCGACTCCCTCCTTGCTTTGTCTATGGCTCTTTCCCCAGCGCGTATGGTCAGTCCCAGGAATTTTACTTCCCGCTGACCGATACGTGCTTTCTTAGGGTTTATTTTAAAACCCTTTCTCGCTAGCAGCTCCAATAACTCGTCCAGTAGTGGTCCATGCTCCTCCCTTGAGTCCGTAAATAGGAGCAAATCATCCACATACTGCACTATCTGATTGGGCTGACTAAACTCCTTTAAACTTCCTGCCATACACTGATGGAAAATACTGGGGCTATTGTGGAAACCCTGTGGCAGACAGTTCCATGTGTACTGTTGTCCTTTGAAAGTAAAGGCAAACTTGTACTGGTCCTCTCGCCTCAGCGGGATGGACCAAAAACCGTTCGAGATATCCAGCACCGTGAACGTGGTCGCGGACGCTGGGATGCTCCCTATTAGGTCAGCAACTGCTGCTACCGTGGGCGCGCAGGCGGGAATGTTACTGTTAAGGACTCTGTAGTCCACCGTGGCTCTCCACGAATTATCCGGCTTCCTAACCGGCCATAATGGGGAGTTCACGTGTGTGGCTATCGGCCTCAACACGCCCTGCTGCACCAAGGAGGACATTGCTGTCTCCATATCGGGTTCTGCTTCTTTGGGGAAGTTATACTGCTTTTGGGGTCGGGTCATGGGGTCCCCATCTACGCTGACCTCAAACCCGACAACCCTCCCACAATCGTGCTTGTGGGTTGCAAACGCGTGCATATTATCTGACACGTACGTTTGCATGTCCGTTGGGACATCTGCGACCATAAGCCTGAGGTCGTAGCCTCCGGATGGCTGTACGGTACACAGGACCCCTGTTTCTTCCTCCCCCGGAATCACTATTACCTCGCCTTTTTCACCCTTAGCCCCCCAGAGACAGTGATTTCTGAGGTGCACGAGGATCCCGTGTCCCGATAGAAGATCAGACCCGAGAATACCTCTTCCACCCCCCTCCTGCCATTCCATCAGTATACACTTCCACCTAAGGTGAAGTGCTCCTAAACGAATGGATAGCGGAAGGGAAAACGTGCCAGCCTGTTCTTTTCCTGTGAACCCCGCTAACGTGAATGGGACCCTGGTGGATAGCGGCGAGTCAAAAGGGCTATCTGTATGGATTATGGTGCAAGAAGCACCCGTGTCCAACAAATAACTACCCCTCTGTTTCTCTACCTCCATCTCCACCAAAGGTCGCTTCCACGCATCATAGCTAAGCGGACACAGGTAGACGGGCTGCGCGGGTTCTAGTCATGGGGTACTATTAGACGGTCCTGCGGCACCTACGGGGCCGGTTGCGACCGCCACCTGTCCACGTGCACTCAAGAGATTGCGCATGGCTCCTAACACTACTTCGATGTCGTCGGGAGGGGTGGGTGCATTAGCTTCCCTAGCCGGGACAGGCGCCTGGGCTCGGACCGCGGGATTTTTATCCTTGGAATCTTTCCAAGGGTTCCTGCAATGCTTGCGCCAGTGCCCTGTCTTCCCACACCCGTAACAAGCATTACCTGCCTGTGGGGCGCGATTACCCTCCTGATGCCACTCTCTTTGATACGGGGCTGCGGGTCGTACCTCATGTACTCTTCCCTTAAGGGGACGTGTTGCCATACCCCTTATATTGCGATATCCTAACGTGAGTCGATTCAAGACCGACTCTTCCGTAATGTTGGGGTCATTGGGATCAAACCATGCTTTTGCCTGCTCTCTGACGGCTGGTAAACTGTTGGCTATTATGCACCTAAGCCAATGAGTTAAAGCGGCGCCTTCCACATCTTCGCGCTCGGGCGCACCTAGACAGCTGCGCTCATATACTGGCCACAGCCTGTCGGCAAAAACCTTCGGGGGTTCTCCCTCCATCTGCACTGTCTGTCCCACTCTAGCAAACGGACCTTCATCGTTCGCCCCCAACACTTCCAGGACCTCATTCTTTAATTCCTCATAACTCTTGGTTCCCCTCTTGCTCTCGCCCGAGAGACACTGAAGGACCGAGCTGTCTAATGAGAACAGCAGCATTTTTGCTGTCTCCCCATCATCGCAGCCGTTAATGGCTGCGGCTTGCTCAACTTCTCTGAAATGTACGGAAGGGTCGTCTGACTCGGTCAGCTTCCGTACGTGATTTATCATAGCTCTCAGCTGGTGTGAGCTGTGAGGCAACACAAGCTGTCCGAGGAGATCCCCTGGTTCTTCCCCACCGTTTCTGTTTGGGCCCCTTTTAATACCCGTTACTGGATACAACGGTCCCTTTCCCACTTCTTTCTCAATGGGCTCTTTCGTTTCTTCCATTGCTTCCTCCCTTACCCAGGTTTCCGAATAGCTGGGTGGCGCGGAGGGCGCAGTGGCTACTACTTCCTCTGCTTTACTTGGTGGGGATTTCTTAAACTTCTCACCTACTGACGGCTGGTGTGCTGACGGACTGATAAGGCACACCATGCCGTTCGCTTTGTTTACGGCCTTCTTGAGGTGCTCTATCTCCCTTTGGCAGGCGCTATGGTCGGCTCCCTCAAACTTATCCTCAAGGGCCAACTTATATGCCGCCCTAACCCCCGTTAAGCTCTCTTCTTGAGTTCTTATCTGGGCAGCTTGGCGGCCACATCTTTCCTTTAACCTGCTCTCATTTAACTTTGCCTCAGTGACCTGGCACTCGAGATAATCTATCCTTGTTTTAAGGTGACTGGAGATTTCCTGGCTTTCTTGGTGCAACTCATTTAAATTCTTAATGAGCACCTCCCCTCCAGAAACCTTCTCATCCATTTCTCCCTCTAAATGACTGATTCGAGCTACTAGCGCTGTAATGGTCTGGTTTGAAATCTGAACCTGCCTTTTGTAACACATAAGCCAGACTGCTTTCTCGAGTGTCTTTTTATGTTCTTTACTATCTGTCCACCTTTCGGCTGCCTCTAGCGGGCTTTTATCCGCTAACAATTCACTTATCCATTTCTTAGTTAGATTAACCTTTCCGAACACATAATCTGCTATCTTTTCCTGCATAACATTTCGTACAGTCATTCCAAAGTCTAACACACTACCCTCTCGCTGCCAGTGTCCTGCCGCGGTCGCCATTTTCTGTAAGGGATTCTGACCCTGCGTGTCTCGCAGCCTGTGAGATTCACGCGGCTCTGTGCAGCCTGTATGTCAGTGCGGGTCTAGGCCTTGTTGCCTGTTCTGGTCTCCAGCCAGCCTGGGAACACTAGACACACCTGTGAGTGGTTCGAATCACTCGCCCTTACGGTTCTAGACACTGGACTTAGATGCGAGAGCAGTAATGGAGATGAAACTCATGTAGACTCGGTTGAATGGTACGAAATGGAAAATCTTTATTGCATGATATTTAAGATTATGAAATACATGTCATAAGCACAGATTAATGACAGTACAATCTTACAAGCAGTTATATAGCTGATCCTAGGGAAACGAGGAACGAACGACACACCGTAAATAGGGCACACATTACAAGTATCCTTAATACTTAAACCCTCCCCTATCAATATCTATCCTAACTAAATTCGTAGGATTTCGAGACTCATGCTCACCACTCGTGATAACTCGGAGAAATTCCGAATAGCTGATCGGATGTTTTTCACCGCAGCACCCACGTGTCGGTCAGGAGATCTCCTGGTCCCACTTGTTTACTTGCTTCTGCTCCGGCTAGCAGGCTGGACCGTCTGCTGTGATGAAGACCTGTGTTGGTTGGTTTAACAGGTACTTTTCGAGCACAGTTCACAGATTAGTCAATATCATCGATGATGATATTGTTCTTGCAAGTTCGAAGAAGTCTCCCTGGCAAGGAAAACTTGGCTATTCGACCTACAGGCGCGGTCGGGATTTACTGACCGTGGCGATGAGTATGGTCTTCCTCTCTTCTCATCTCATCTCATCTCATCTCATCTCATCTCGGGCCTTTGGTTCCGATGCCAGTTACCAACATAGGTCTTCGTTACGCGACACGAGGTAGATCCGAACGGATCAGAAAGTTCGACAGTCTCTTTCAAAAAGGCACCAGGCAAGCAGGAGCCCGACTACGAGTACACAGGAGCAGCCACGAGGTTACGAATCGATCGGATAAGAGCATAAGAGCACAGGAGCAGCCACGAGGTTAAGCGAATAAGAGAAAGATAGATGGTTTGGAGCCTGCAATTATAGTGCAAAATCTTCCGTTTCCCGCCCAACCTTAATGTCCTTTCTTTTGTTTAGGGTCTGGTGCTCAAATGTCTTGTATGGGTGATCTCCGTTCTTAATGGGTTTCGGGGCTACTCGTAAATGTCTGAGTACCTGTTAATATTTCTCCCATTGTTAAATCGGTCGGTGTTCTCCCTGGAGGGGTTTTTGGGGCTTCCAAGTGTTTGTATAACTACCTGCTAACGGCTCTCTCATCGTAGAGTCGTTGGGATTTTACATATTAATGTCTTTTGGATGGGCCCTTGATTACTCGGTACAATAGCTTTCATTTGTACCTGGGAGACCGATTTCAGTATTTATGTGTATACTGCAAACCCATAATGTCTCGTGTATTATCTTCACTGTGCTGAATCTTAATCGATCTTGCACAAATGTTTATTGGAACGCCATCTTGTCTGCCTGTCGAAAAGTCTAGAATGTTCTGTCACGAGGTGCGGCGGCCATTTTACAGGCTGCTTGTGTCCACTTTGAAAAACCTGGCAGCATTCTGCTGAAATAAAAGCTGTTTGAACGAGACTCTGTGTTTTCTCCTTATTAATAAAATCGCGATATATTGCGAATTCTACAGCACGGGTTAGATACAGAGTAAAGCACCCTCTACACTGTCCCATGAAACACTCCCAGGGTAGGTACAGCACGGGTTAGATACAGAGTAAAGCTCCCTCGACACTGTCCCATCAAACACTCCCAGGGCAGGTACAGCACGGGTTAGATACAGAGTAAAGCTCCCTCTACATTGTCACATCAAACTCTCCCAGGGCAGATACAGCATGGTTTAGATACAGAGTAAAGTTCCCTCTACACTGTCCCATCAATCACTCCCAGGGCAGGTGCAGCACGGGTGAGACTCAGAGTAAAGCTCCCTCTACACTGTCCCATCAAACCCTCCCAGATAGGTACAGCACAGCTTAAATGCAGAGTAAAGCTCCCTTTACACTATCCCATCAAACACTCCCAGGGCAGGTACAGCACGGGTTAGATACAGAGTAAAGCTCCCTTTACACAATCCCATCAAACACTCCCAGGGCAGGTACAGCACGGGATAGATACAGAGTAAAGCTCGCTCGAGACTGTCCCATCAAACACTCCCCGGGCAGGTACAGCACGGGTTAGATACAGAGTAAATCTCCCTCTACATTGTCCCATCAAACACTCCCAGGGCACGTACAGCACGGGTCAGATACAGAGTAAAGCTCCCTCTACACTGTCCCATCAAAAACTCCCAGGGCAGGTACAGCAGGGGTTAGATAGAGAGTAAAGCTCCCTCTGCGCTGTCCAATCAACCACTCCCAGGGCAGCTACAGCACGGGTTAAATACAGAGCAAAGATTCCTCTGCACTGTCCCATCAAATATACCCCGGGCAGGTACAGCACGGGTTACATATAGAGTAAATCTCCCTCTAGACTGTCCCATCAAACACTCCCCGGGCAGGTACAGCACGGGATAGATATAGAGTAAATCTCCCTCTACACTGTCCCATCAAACACTCCTGGGACAGGTACAGCACGGGTTAGATACAGAGTAAAGCTCCCTCTATACTGTCCCATCAAACACTCCTGGGACAGGTACAGCACGGGTTAGATACAGAGTAAAGCTCCCTCCACACTGTCCCATCAAACACTCGCAGGGAAGGTACAGTACGGGTTAGATACAGAGTAAAGCTCCCTCTGCAATGTCCCATGAAACACTCCCAGGGCAGGTACAGCACAGGTTAGATACAGAGTAAAGCTCCCTCCACACTGTCCCATCAAACACTCCCCGGGCAGGGACAGCACGGGTTGGATACAGAGTAAAGCTCCCTCCACACAGTCCCATCAAATACACCCCGGGCAGGTACAGCACGGGTTAGATACAGAGTAAAGCACCCTCTGCACTGTCCCATCAAACACTCCCAGGGCAGGTACAGCACGGGTTAGATACAGAGTAACGCTCCCTCTACATTGTCCCATCAAACACTCCCAGGGCAGGTACAGCACGGTTTAGATACAGAGTAAAGCTCCCTCTACACTGTCCCATCAATCACTCCCAGGGCAGGTACAGCACAGGTGAGATTCGGAGTAAAGCTCCCTCTACACTGTCCCATCAAACCCTCCCAGAGCAGGTACAGCACAGCATACATGCAGAGTAAAGCTCCCTTTACACTATCCCCTGAAACACTCCCAGGGCAGGTGCAGCACGGGTTAGATACAGAGTAAAGCTCCCTCTATACTGTCCCATCAAACACTCCTGGGACAGTAACAGCATGGGTTAGATTTAGAGATAAGCTCCCTCTATTCTGTCCCATCAAACACTCCCAGGGCAGGTACAGCACGGGTTAGATACAGAGTAAAGCTCCCTTTACACAATCCCATCAAACACTCCCAGAGTAGGTACAGCACAGGTTACATGCAGAGTAAAGCTCCCTTTGCACTATCCCATCAAACACTCCCAGGGCAGGTACAGCACGGGTTAGATACAGAGTAAAGCTCCCTCTGCACTGTCCCATCAAACACTCCCAGGGCATGTACAGCACGGGTTAGATACAGAGTAAAGCTCCCTCTACACTGTCCCATCAAACCCTCCCAGAGCAGGTACAGCACAGCTTACATGCAGAGTAAAGCTCCCTTTACACTATCCCATGAAACACTCCCATGGCAGGTGCAGCACAGGTGAGACACAGAGTAAAGCTCCCTCTACACTGTCCCATCAAAGACACCCAGGGCAGGTACAGCACGGGTTAGATACAGAGCAAAGATCCCTCTACACTGTCCCATCAAATACTCCCCGGGCAGGTGCAGCACGGGTTAGATACAGAGTAAAGCTCCCTCTACACTGTCCCATCAAACTGTCCCAGGGCAGGTACAGCACTGGTTAGATACAGAGCAAAGCTCCCTCTGCACTGTCCCATCAAACACTCCGAGGGCAGGTACAGCATGGTTTAGATAGAGTAAAGCTCCCTCCACACTGGCACATCAAACACTCCTGGGACAGGTACAGCATGGGTTAGATTTAGAGATAAGCTCCCTCTGTACTGTCCAATCAAACACTCCTAGGGCAGATACAGCACGGGTTAGATACAGAGTAAAGCTCCCTCTACACTGTCCCATCAAACTGTCCCAGGGCAGGTACAGCACGGGTTAGATACAGAGTAAAGCTCCCTCTGCACTGTCCCATCAAACACTCCGAGGGCAGGTACAGCATGGTTTAGATAGAGTAAAGCTCCCTCCACACTGTCCCATCAAACACTCCCAGGGAAGGTACAGTACGGGTTAGATACAGAGTAAAGCTCCCTCTGCAATGTCCCATCAAACACTCCCAGGGCAGGTACAGCACGGGTTAGATACAGAGTAAACCTCCCTCCACACTGTCCCATCAAACACTCCCAGGGCAGGTACAGCACGCGTTAGATACAGAGTAAATCTCCCTCTACACTGTCCCATCAAAGACTCCCAGGGCAGCTACAGCACGGTTAAATACAGAGCAAAGATTCCTCTGCACTGTCCCATCAAATACACCCGGGCAGGTAAAGCACGGGTTAGATACAGAGTAAAGCACCCTCTACACTGTCCCATGAAACACTCCCAGGGTAGGACAGCACGGGTTAGATGCAAGATAAATCTCCCTCGACACTGTCCCATCAAACACTCCCAGGGCAGGTACAGCACGGGTTAGATACAGAGTAAAGTTCCCTCTACACTGTCCCATCAATCACTCCCAGGGCAGGTGCAGCACGGGTGAGACTCAGAGTAAAGCTCCCTCGACACTGTCCCATCAAACCCTCCCAGAGCAGGTACAGCACAGCTTACATGCAGAGTAAAGCTCCCTTTACACTATCCATCAAACACTCCCAGGGCAGGTACAGCACGGGTTAGATACAGAGTAAAGCTCCTTTACCAATCCATCAAACACTCCCAGGGCAGGTACAGCACGGGATAGATACAGAGTAAAGCTCGCTCGAGACTGTCCCATCAAACACTCCCCGGGCAGGTACAGCACGGGTTAGATACAGAGTAAATCTCCCTCTACATTGTCCCATCAAACACTCCCAGGGCACGTACAGAACGGGTCAGAGACAGAGGAAAGCTCCCTCTGCACTGTCCCATCAAAAACTCCCAGGGCAGGTACAGCAGGGGTTAGATAGAGAGTAAAGCTCCTCTGCGCTGTCCATCAACCACTCCCAGGGCAGCTACAGCACGGGTTAAATACAGAGAAAGATTCCTCTGCACTGTCCCATCAAATATACCCCGGGCAGGTACAGCACGGGTTACATATAGAGTAAATCTCCCTCTAGACTGTCCCATCAAACACTCCCCGGGCAGGTACAGCACGGGATAGATATAGAGTAAATCTCCCTCTATACTGTCCCATCAAACACTCCTGGGACAGGTACAGCACGGGTTAGATACAGAGTAAAGCTCCCTCCACACTGTCCCATCAAACACTCGCAGGGAAGGTACAGTACGGGTTAGATACAGAGTAAAAGCTCCCTCTGCAATGTCCCATGAAAACACTCCCAGGGCAGGTAAGGCACAGGTTAGATACAGAGTAAAGCTCCCCTCCACACTGTCCCATCAAACACTCCCAGGGCAGGTACAGCACGGGTTAGATACAGAGTAAAGCTCCCTCTACACTGTCCCATCAAACACTCCCAGGGCAGGTACAGCACGGGTTAGATACAGAGTAAAGCTCCCTCTACACTGTCCCATCAAACACTCCCAGGGCAGGTACAGCACGGGTTAGATACAGAGTAAAGCTCCCTCTACACTGTCCCATCAAACACTCCCAGGGCAGGTACAGCACGGGTTAGATACAGAGTAAAGCTCCCTCTACACTGTCCCATCAAACACTCCCAGGGCAGGTACAGCACGGGTTAGATACAGAGTAAAGCTCCCTCTACACTGTCCCATCAAACACTCCCAGGGCAGGTACAGCACGGGTTAGATACAGAGTAAAGCTCCCTCTACACTGTCCCATCAAACACTCCCAGGGCAGGTACAGCACGGGTTAGATACAGAGTAAAGCTCCCTCTACACTGTCCCATCAAACACTCCCAGGGCAGGTACAGCACGGGTTAGATACAGAGTAAAGCTCCCTCTACACTGTCCCATCAAACACTCCCAGGGCAGGTACAGCACGGGTTAGATACAGAGTAAAGCTCCCTCTACACTGTCCCATCAAACACTCCCAGGGCAGGTACAGCACGGGTTAGATACAGAGTAAAGCTCCCTCTACACTGTCCCATCAAACACTCCCAGGGCAGGTACAGCACGGGTTAGATACAGAGTAAAGCTCCCTCTACACTGTCCCATCAAACACTCCCAGGGCAGGTACAGCACGGGTTAGATACAGAGTAAAGCTCCCTCTACACTGTCCCATCAAACACTCCCAGGGCAGGTACAGCACGGGTTAGATACAGAGTAAAGCTCCCTCTACACTGTCCCATCAAACACTCCCAGGGCAGGTACAGCACGGGTTAGATACAGAGTAAAGCTCCCTCTACACTGTCCCATCAAACACTCCCAGGGCAGGTACAGCACGGGTTAGATACAGAGTAAAGCTCCCTCTACACTGTCCCATCAAACACTCCCAGGGCAGGTACAGCACGGGTTAGATACAGAGTAAAGCTCCCTCTACACTGTCCCATCAAACACTCCCAGGGCAGGTACAGCACGGGTTAGATACAGAGTAAAGCTCCCTCTACACTGTCCCATCAAACACTCCCAGGGCAGGTACAGCACGGGTTAGATACAGAGTAAAGCTCCCTCTACACTGTCCCATCAAACACTCCCAGGGCAGGTACAGCACGGGTTAGATACAGAGTAAAGCTCCCTCTACACTGTCCCATCAAACACTCCCAGGGCAGGTACAGCACGGGTTAGATACAGAGTAAAGCTCCCTCTACACTGTCCCATCAAACACTCCCAGGGCAGGTACAGCACGGGTTAGATACAGAGTAAAGCTCCCTCTACACTGTCCCATCAAACACTCCCAGGGCAGGTACAGCACGGGTTAGATACAGAGTAAAGCTCCCTCTACACTGTCCCATCAAACACTCCCAGGGCAGGTACAGCACGGGTTAGATACAGAGTAAAGCTCCCTCTACACTGTCCCATCAAACACTCCCAGGGCAGGTACAGCACGGGTTAGATACAGAGTAAAGCTCCCTCTACACTGTCCCATCAAACACTCCCAGGGCAGGTACAGCACGGGTTAGATACAGAGTAAAGCTCCCTCTACACTGTCCCATCAAACACTCCCAGGGCAGGTACAGCACGGGTTAGATACAGAGTAAAGCTCCCTCTACACTGTCCCATCAAACACTCCCAGGGCAGGTACAGCACGGGTTAGATACAGAGTAAAGCTCCCTCTACACTGTCCCATCAAACACTCCCAGGGCAGGTACAGCACGGGTTAGATACAGAGTAAAGCTCCCTCTACACTGTCCCATCAAACACTCCCAGGGCAGGTACAGCACGGGTTAGATACAGAGTAAAGCTCCCTCTACACTGTCCCATCAAACACTCCCAGGGCAGGTACAGCACGGGTTAGATACAGAGTAAAGCTCCCTCTACACTGTCCCATCAAACACTCCCAGGGCAGGTACAGCACGGGTTAGATACAGAGTAAAGCTCCCTCTACACTGTCCCATCAAACACTCCCAGGGCAGGTACAGCACGGGTTAGATACAGAGTAAAGCTCCCTCTACACTGTCCCATCAAACACTCCCAGGGCAGGTACAGCACGGGTTAGATACAGAGTAAAGCTCCCTCTACACTGTCCCATCAAACACTCCCAGGGCAGGTACAGCACGGGTTAGATACAGAGTAAAGCTCCCTCTACACTGTCCCATCAAACACTCCCAGGGCAGGTACAGCACGGGTTAGATACAGAGTAAAGCTCCCTCTACACTGTCCCATCAAACACTCCCAGGGCAGGTACAGCACGGGTTAGATACAGAGTAAAGCTCCCTCTACACTGTCCCATCAAACACTCCCAGGGCAGGTACAGCACGGGTTAGATACAGAGTAAAGCTCCCTCTACACTGTCCCATCAAACACTCCCAGGGCAGGTACAGCACGGGTTAGATACAGAGTAAAGCTCCCTCTACACTGTCCCATCAAACACTCCCAGGGCAGGTACAGCACGGGTTAGATACAGAGTAAAGCTCCCTCTACACTGTCCCATCAAACACTCCCAGGGCAGGTACAGCACGGGTTAGATACAGAGTAAAGCTCCCTCTACACTGTCCCATCAAACACTCCCAGGGCAGGTACAGCACGGGTTAGATACAGAGTAAAGCTCCCTCTACACTGTCCCATCAAACACTCCCAGGGCAGGTACAGCACGGGTTAGATACAGAGTAAAGCTCCCTCTACACTGTCCCATCAAACACTCCCAGGGCAGGTACAGCACGGGTTAGATACAGAGTAAAGCTCCCTCTACACTGTCCCATCAAACACTCCCAGGGCAGGTACAGCACGGGTTAGATACAGAGTAAAGCTCCCTCTACACTGTCCCATCAAACACTCCCAGGGCAGGTACAGCACGGGTTAGATACAGAGTAAAGCTCCCTCTACACTGTCCCATCAAACACTCCCAGGGCAGGTACAGCACGGGTTAGATACAGAGTAAAGCTCCCTCTACACTGTCCCATCAAACACTCCCAGGGCAGGTACAGCACGGGTTAGATACAGAGTAAAGCTCCCTCTACACTGTCCCATCAAACACTCCCAGGGCAGGTACAGCACGGGTTAGATACAGAGTAAAGCTCCCTCTACACTGTCCCATCAAACACTCCCAGGGCAGGTACAGCACGGGTTAGATACAGAGTAAAGCTCCCTCTACACTGTCCCATCAAACACTCCCAGGGCAGGTACAGCACGGGTTAGATACAGAGTAAAGCTCCCTCTACACTGTCCCATCAAACACTCCCAGGGCAGGTACAGCACGGGTTAGATACAGAGTAAAGCTCCCTCTACACTGTCCCATCAAACACTCCCAGGGCAGGTACAGCACGGGTTAGATACAGAGTAAAGCTCCCTCTACACTGTCCCATCAAACACTCCCAGGGCAGGTACAGCACGGGTTAGATACAGAGTAAAGCTCCCTCTACACTGTCCCATCAAACACTCCCAGGGCAGGTACAGCACGGGTTAGATACAGAGTAAAGCTCCCTCTACACTGTCCCATCAAACACTCCCAGGGCAGGTACAGCACGGGTTAGATACAGAGTAAAGCTCCCTCTACACTGTCCCATCAAACACTCCCAGGGCAGGTACAGCACGGGTTAGATACAGAGTAAAGCTCCCTCTACACTGTCCCATCAAACACTCCCAGGGCAGGTACAGCACGGGTTAGATACAGAGTAAAGCTCCCTCTACACTGTCCCATCAAACACTCCCAGGGCAGGTACAGCACGGGTTAGATACAGAGTAAAGCTCCCTCTACACTGTCCCATCAAACACTCCCAGGGCAGGTACAGCACGGGTTAGATACAGAGTAAAGCTCCCTCTACACTGTCCCATCAAACACTCCCAGGGCAGGTACAGCACGGGTTAGATACAGAGTAAAGCTCCCTCTACACTGTCCCATCAAACACTCCCAGGGCAGGTACAGCACGGGTTAGATACAGAGTAAAGCTCCCTCTACACTGTCCCATCAAACACTCCCAGGGCAGGTACAGCACGGGTTAGATACAGAGTAAAGCTCCCTCTACACTGTCCCATCAAACACTCCCAGGGCAGGTACAGCACGGGTTAGATACAGAGTAAAGCTCCCTCTACACTGTCCCATCAAACACTCCCAGGGCAGGTACAGCACGGGTTAGATACAGAGTAAAGCTCCCTCTACACTGTCCCATCAAACACTCCCAGGGCAGGTACAGCACGGGTTAGATACAGAGTAAAGCTCCCTCTACACTGTCCCATCAAACACTCCCAGGGCAGGTACAGCACGGGTTAGATACAGAGTAAAGCTCCCTCTACACTGTCCCATCAAACACTCCCAGGGCAGGTACAGCACGGGTTAGATACAGAGTAAAGCTCCCTCTACACTGTCCCATCAAACACTCCCAGGGCAGGTACAGCACGGGTTAGATACAGAGTAAAGCTCCCTCTACACTGTCCCATCAAACACTCCCAGGGCAGGTACAGCACGGGTTAGATACAGAGTAAAGCTCCCTCTACACTGTCCCATCAAACACTCCCAGGGCAGGTACAGCACGGGTTAGATACAGAGTAAAGCTCCCTCTACACTGTCCCATCAAACACTCCCAGGGCAGGTACAGCACGGGTTAGATACAGAGTAAAGCTCCCTCTACACTGTCCCATCAAACACTCCCAGGGCAGGTACAGCACGGGTTAGATACAGAGTAAAGCTCCCTCTACACTGTCCCATCAAACACTCCCAGGGCAGGTACAGCACGGGTTAGATACAGAGTAAAGCTCCCTCTACACTGTCCCATCAAACACTCCCAGGGCAGGTACAGCACGGGTTAGATACAGAGTAAAGCTCCCTCTACACTGTCCCATCAAACACTCCCAGGGCAGGTACAGCACGGGTTAGATACAGAGTAAAGCTCCCTCTACACTGTCCCATCAAACACTCCCAGGGCAGGTACAGCACGGGTTAGATACAGAGTAAAGCTCCCTCTACACTGTCCCATCAAACACTCCCAGGGCAGGTACAGCACGGGTTAGATACAGAGTAAAGCTCCCTCTACACTGTCCCATCAAACACTCCCAGGGCAGGTACAGCACGGGTTAGATACAGAGTAAAGCTCCCTCTACACTGTCCCATCAAACACTCCCAGGGCAGGTACAGCACGGGTTAGATACAGAGTAAAGCTCCCTCTACACTGTCCCATCAAACACTCCCAGGGCAGGTACAGCACGGGTTAGATACAGAGTAAAGCTCCCTCTACACTGTCCCATCAAACACTCCCAGGGCAGGTACAGCACGGGTTAGATACAGAGTAAAGCTCCCTCTACACTGTCCCATCAAACACTCCCAGGGCAGGTACAGCACGGGTTAGATACAGAGTAAAGCTCCCTCTACACTGTCCCATCAAACACTCCCAGGGCAGGTACAGCACGGGTTAGATACAGAGTAAAGCTCCCTCTACACTGTCCCATCAAACACTCCCAGGGCAGGTACAGCACGGGTTAGATACAGAGTAAAGCTCCCTCTACACTGTCCCATCAAACACTCCCAGGGCAGGTACAGCACGGGTTAGATACAGAGTAAAGCTCCCTCTACACTGTCCCATCAAACACTCCCAGGGCAGGTACAGCACGGGTTAGATACAGAGTAAAGCTCCCTCTACACTGTCCCATCAAACACTCCCAGGGCAGGTACAGCACGGGTTAGATACAGAGTAAAGCTCCCTCTACACTGTCCCATCAAACACTCCCAGGGCAGGTACAGCACGGGTTAGATACAGAGTAAAGCTCCCTCTACACTGTCCCATCAAACACTCCCAGGGCAGGTACAGCACGGGTTAGATACAGAGTAAAGCTCCCTCTACACTGTCCCATCAAACACTCCCAGGGCAGGTACAGCACGGGTTAGATACAGAGTAAAGCTCCCTCTACACTGTCCCATCAAACACTCCCAGGGCAGGTACAGCACGGGTTAGATACAGAGTAAAGCTCCCTCTACACTGTCCCATCAAACACTCCCAGGGCAGGTACAGCACGGGTTAGATACAGAGTAAAGCTCCCTCTACACTGTCCCATCAAACACTCCCAGGGCAGGTACAGCACGGGTTAGATACAGAGTAAAGCTCCCTCTACACTGTCCCATCAAACACTCCCAGGGCAGGTACAGCACGGGTTAGATACAGAGTAAAGCTCCCTCTACACTGTCCCATCAAACACTCCCAGGGCAGGTACAGCACGGGTTAGATACAGAGTAAAGCTCCCTCTACACTGTCCCATCAAACACTCCCAGGGCAGGTACAGCACGGGTTAGATACAGAGTAAAGCTCCCTCTACACTGTCCCATCAAACACTCCCAGGGCAGGTACAGCACGGGTTAGATACAGAGTAAAGCTCCCTCTACACTGTCCCATCAAACACTCCCAGGGCAGGTACAGCACGGGTTAGATACAGAGTAAAGCTCCCTCTACACTGTCCCATCAAACACTCCCAGGGCAGGTACAGCACGGGTTAGATACAGAGTAAAGCTCCCTCTACACTGTCCCATCAAACACTCCCAGGGCAGGTACAGCACGGGTTAGATACAGAGTAAAGCTCCCTCTACACTGTCCCATCAAACACTCCCAGGGCAGGTACAGCACGGGTTAGATACAGAGTAAAGCTCCCTCTACACTGTCCCATCAAACACTCCCAGGGCAGGTACAGCACGGGTTAGATACAGAGTAAAGCTCCCTCTACACTGTCCCATCAAACACTCCCAGGGCAGGTACAGCACGGGTTAGATACAGAGTAAAGCTCCCTCTACACTGTCCCATCAAACACTCCCAGGGCAGGTACAGCACGGGTTAGATACAGAGTAAAGCTCCCTCTACACTGTCCCATCAAACACTCCCAGGGCAGGTACAGCACGGGTTAGATACAGAGTAAAGCTCCCTCTACACTGTCCCATCAAACACTCCCAGGGCAGGTACAGCACGGGTTAGATACAGAGTAAAGCTCCCTCTACACTGTCCCATCAAACACTCCCAGGGCAGGTACAGCACGGGTTAGATACAGAGTAAAGCTCCCTCTACACTGTCCCATCAAACACTCCCAGGGCAGGTACAGCACGGGTTAGATACAGAGTAAAGCTCCCTCTACACTGTCCCATCAAACACTCCCAGGGCAGGTACAGCACGGGTTAGATACAGAGTAAAGCTCCCTCTACACTGTCCCATCAAACACTCCCAGGGCAGGTACAGCACGGGTTAGATACAGAGTAAAGCTCCCTCTACACTGTCCCATCAAACACTCCCAGGGCAGGTACAGCACGGGTTAGATACAGAGTAAAGCTCCCTCTACACTGTCCCATCAAACACTCCCAGGGCAGGTACAGCACGGGTTAGATACAGAGTAAAGCTCCCTCTACACTGTCCCATCAAACACTCCCAGGGCAGGTACAGCACGGGTTAGATACAGAGTAAAGCTCCCTCTACACTGTCCCATCAAACACTCCCAGGGCAGGTACAGCACGGGTTAGATACAGAGTAAAGCTCCCTCTACACTGTCCCATCAAACACTCCCAGGGCAGGTACAGCACGGGTTAGATACAGAGTAAAGCTCCCTCTACACTGTCCCATCAAACACTCCCAGGGCAGGTACAGCACGGGTTAGATACAGAGTAAAGCTCCCTCTACACTGTCCCATCAAACACTCCCAGGGCAGGTACAGCACGGGTTAGATACAGAGTAAAGCTCCCTCTACACTGTCCCATCAAACACTCCCAGGGCAGGTACAGCACGGGTTAGATACAGAGTAAAGCTCCCTCTACACTGTCCCATCAAACACTCCCAGGGCAGGTACAGCACGGGTTAGATACAGAGTAAAGCTCCCTCTACACTGTCCCATCAAACACTCCCAGGGCAGGTACAGCACGGGTTAGATACAGAGTAAAGCTCCCTCTACACTGTCCCATCAAACACTCCCAGGGCAGGTACAGCACGGGTTAGATACAGAGTAAAGCTCCCTCTACACTGTCCCATCAAACACTCCCAGGGCAGGTACAGCACGGGTTAGATACAGAGTAAAGCTCCCTCTACACTGTCCCATCAAACACTCCCAGGGCAGGTACAGCACGGGTTAGATACAGAGTAAAGCTCCCTCTACACTGTCCCATCAAACACTCCCAGGGCAGGTACAGCACGGGTTAGATACAGAGTAAAGCTCCCTCTACACTGTCCCATCAAACACTCCCAGGGCAGGTACAGCACGGGTTAGATACAGAGTAAAGCTCCCTCTACACTGTCCCATCAAACACTCCCAGGGCAGGTACAGCACGGGTTAGATACAGAGTAAAGCTCCCTCTACACTGTCCCATCAAACACTCCCAGGGCAGGTACAGCACGGGTTAGATACAGAGTAAAGCTCCCTCTACACTGTCCCATCAAACACTCCCAGGGCAGGTACAGCACGGGTTAGATACAGAGTAAAGCTCCCTCTACACTGTCCCATCAAACACTCCCAGGGCAGGTACAGCACGGGTTAGATACAGAGTAAAGCTCCCTCTACACTGTCCCATCAAACACTCCCAGGGCAGGTACAGCACGGGTTAGATACAGAGTAAAGCTCCCTCTACACTGTCCCATCAAACACTCCCAGGGCAGGTACAGCACGGGTTAGATACAGAGTAAAGCTCCCTCTACACTGTCCCATCAAACACTCCCAGGGCAGGTACAGCACGGGTTAGATACAGAGTAAAGCTCCCTCTACACTGTCCCATCAAACACTCCCAGGGCAGGTACAGCACGGGTTAGATACAGAGTAAAGCTCCCTCTACACTGTCCCATCAAACACTCCCAGGGCAGGTACAGCACGGGTTAGATACAGAGTAAAGCTCCCTCTACACTGTCCCATCAAACACTCCCAGGGCAGGTACAGCACGGGTTAGATACAGAGTAAAGCTCCCTCTACACTGTCCCATCAAACACTCCCAGGGCAGGTACAGCACGGGTTAGATACAGAGTAAAGCTCCCTCTACACTGTCCCATCAAACACTCCCAGGGCAGGTACAGCACGGTTAGATACAGAGTAAAGCTCCCTCTACACTGTCCCATCAAACACTCCCAGGGCAGGTACAGCACGGGTTAGATACAGAGTAAAGCTCCCTCTACACTGTCCCATCAAACACTCCCAGGGCAGGTACAGCACGGGTTAGATACAGAGTAAAGCTCCCTCTACACTGTCCCATCAAACACTCCCAGGGCAGGTACAGCACGGGTTAGATACAGAGTAAAGCTCCCTCTACACTGTCCCATCAAACACTCCCAGGGCAGGTACAGCACGGGTTAGATACAGAGTAAAGCTCCCTCTACACTGTCCCATCAAACACTCCCAGGGCAGGTACAGCACGGGTTAGATACAGAGTAAAGCTCCCTCTACACTGTCCCATCAAACACTCCCAGGGCAGGTACAGCACGGGTTAGATACAGAGTAAAGCTCCTCTACACTGTCCCATCAAACACTCCCAGGGCAGGTACAGCACGGGTTAGATACAGAGTAAAGCTCCCTCTACACTGTCCCATCAAACACTCCCAGGGCAGGTACAGCACGGGTTAGATACAGAGTAAAGCTCCCTCTACACTGTCCCATCAAACACTCCCAGGGCAGGTACAGCACGGGTTAGATACAGAGTAAAGCTCCCTCTACACTGTCCCATCAAACACTCCCAGGGCAGGTACAGCACGGGTTAGATACAGAGTAAAGCTCCCTCTACACTGTCCCATCAAACACTCCCAGGGCAGGTACAGCACGGGTTAGATACAGAGTAAAGCTCCCTCTACACTGTCCCATCAAACACTCCCGGGCAGGTACAGCACGGGTTAGATACAGAGTAAAGCTCCCTCTACACTGTCCCATCAAACACTCCCAGGGCAGGTACAGCACGGGTTAGATACAGAGTAAAGCTCCCTCTACACTGTCCCATCAAACACTCCCAGGGCAGGTACAGCACGGGTTAGATACAGAGTAAAGCTCCCTCTACACTGTCCCATCAAACACTCCCAGGGCAGGTACAGCACGGGTTAGATACAGAGTAAAGCTCCCTCTACACTGTCCCATCAAACACTCCCAGGGCAGGTACAGCACGGGTTAGATACAGAGTAAAGCTCCTCTACACTGTCCCATCAAACACTCCCAGGGCAGGTACAGCACGGGTTAGATACAGAGTAAAGCTCCCTCTACACTGTCCCATCAAACACTCCCAGGGCAGGTACAGCACGGGTTAGATACAGAGTAAAGCTCCCTCTACACTGTCCCATCAAACACTCCCAGGGCAGGTACAGCACGGGTTAGATACAGAGTAAAGCTCCCTCTACACTGTCCCATCAAACACTCCCAGGGCAGGTACAGCACGGGTTAGATACAGAGTAAAGCTCCCTCTACACTGTCCCATCAAACACTCCCAGGGCAGGTACAGCACGGGTTAGATACAGAGTAAAGCTCCCTCTACACTGTCCCATCAAACACTCCCAGGGCAGGTACAGCACGGGTTAGATACAGAGTAAAGCTCCCTCTACACTGTCCCATCAAACACTCCCAGGGCAGGTACAGCACGGGTTAGATACAGAGTAAAGCTCCCTCTACACTGTCCCATCAAACACTCCCAGGGCAGGTACAGCACGGGTTAGATACAGAGTAAAGCTCCTCTACACTGTCCCATCAAACACTCCCAGGGCAGGTACAGCACGGGTTAGATACAGAGTAAAGCTCCCTCTACACTGTCCCATCAAACACTCCCAGGGCAGGTACAGCACGGGTTAGATACAGAGTAAAGCTCCCTCTACACTGTCCCATCAAACACTCCCAGGGCAGGTACAGCACGGGTTAGATACAGAGTAAAGCTCCCTCTACACTGTCCCATCAAACACTCCCAGGGCAGGTACAGCACGGGTTAGATACAGAGTAAAGCTCCCTCTACACTGTCCCATCAAACACTCCCAGGGCAGGTACAGCACGGGTTAGATACAGAGTAAAGCTCCCTCTACACTGTCCCATCAAACACTCCCAGGGCAGGTACAGCACGGGTTAGATACAGAGTAAAGCTCCCTCTACACTGTCCCATCAAACACTCCCAGGGCAGGTACAGCACGGGTTAGATACAGAGTAAAGCTCCCTCTACACTGTCCCATCAAACACTCCCAGGGCAGGTACAGCACGGGTTAGATACAGAGTAAAGCTCCCTCTACACTGTCCCATCAAACACTCCCAGGGCAGGTACAGCACGGGTTAGATACAGAGTAAAGCTCCCTCTACACTGTCCCATCAAACACTCCCAGGGCAGGTACAGCACGGGTTAGATACAGAGTAAAGCTCCCTCTACACTGTCCCATCAAACACTCCCAGGCAGGTACAGCACGGGTTAGATACAGAGTAAAGCTCCCTCTACACTGTCCCATCAAACACTCCCAGGGCAGGTACAGCACGGGTTAGATACAGAGTAAAGCTCCCTCTACACTGTCCCATCAAAACACTCCCAGGGCAGGTACAGCACGGGTTAGATACAGAGTAAAGCTCCCTCTACACTGTCCCATCAAACACTCCCAGGGCAGGTACAGCACGGGTTAGATACAGAGTAAAGCTCCCTCTACACTGTCCCATCAAACACTCCCAGGGCAGGTACAGCACGGGTTAGATACAGAGTAAAGCTCCCTCTACACTGTCCCATCAAACACTCCCAGGGCAGGTACAGCACGGTTAGATACAGAGTAAAGCTCCCTCTACACTGTCCCATCAAACACTCCCAGGGCAGGTACAGCACGGGTTAGATACAGAGTAAAGCTCCCTCTACACTGTCCCATCAAACACTCCCAGGGCAGGTACAGCACGGGTTAGATACAGAGTAAAGCTCCCTCTACACTGTCCCATCAAACACTCCCAGGGCAGGTACAGCATGGGTTAGATACAGAGTAAAGCTCCCTCTACACTGTCCCATCAAACACTCCCAGGGCAGGTACAGCACGGGTTAGATACAGAGTAAAGCTCCCTCTACACTGTCCCATCAAACACTCCCAGGGCAGGTACAGCACGGGTTAGATACAGAGTAAAGCTCCCTCTACACTGTCCCATCAAACACTCCCAGGGCAGGTACAGCACGGTTAGATACAGAGTAAAGCTCCCTCTACACTGTCCCATCAAACACTCCCAGGGCAGGTACAGCACGGGTTAGATACAGAGTAAAGCTCCCTCAGAACTGTCCCATCAAACACTCCCAGGCAGGTACAGCACGGGTTAGATACAGAGTAAAGCTCCCTCTACACTGTCCCATCAAACACTCCAGGGCAGGTACAGCATGGGTAGATTAGAGATAAAGCTCCCTCTACACTGTCCCATCAAACACTCCCAGGCAGGTGCAGCACGGGTTAGATACAGAGTAAAGCTCCCTCCAACTGTCCCATCAAACACTCCCAGGAAGTACAGTACGGGTAGATACAGAGTAAAGCTCCCTCTACACTGTCCCATCAAACACTCCCAGGGCAGGTACAGCACGGTTAGATACAGAGTAAAGCTCCCTCCACACTGTCCCATCAAACACTCCCCGGCAGGGACAGCACGGGTTAGATACAGAGTAAAGCTCCTCCACACTGTCCCATCAAACACACCCGGGCAGGTACAGCACGGGTTTAGATACAGAGTAAAGCACCCCTCACACTGTCCATCAAACACTCCCAGGGCAGGTACAGCACGGTTTAGATACAGAGTAAAGCTCCCTCTACACTGTCCCATCAAACACTCCCAGGGCAGGTACAGCACAGGTTAGATTCAGAGTAAAGCTCCCTCTACTGTCCCATCAAAACCCTCCCAGAGCAGGTACAGCACAGCTACATGCAGAGTAAAGCTCCCTTTACACTATCCCCTGAAACACTCCCAGGGCAGGTGCAGCACGGGTTAGATACAGAGTAAAGCTCCCTCTACACTGTCCCATCCACG
>JASTWF010000100.1:386198-456598 GCA_030390025.1 Squalus acanthias
TTTATATTACCCTAGACCCTGTCTCTCTTTATATTACACTAGACCTTGTCTCTGCTTATATTACACAAGACCCTGTCTCTGCTTATATTACATTAGTCCCTGTCTCTGCTTATATTACACTAGACACTGTCTCTGTTTATATTACACTAGGCCCTGTCTCTGTTTATATTACACAAGACCCTGTCTCTGTTTATATTGCACTAGGACCCGTCTCTGTTTATATTACACTAGACCCTGTCTCTGTTTATATTACACTAGACCCTGTCTCTGTTTATATTACACTAGACCCTGTCTCTGTTTATATTACACTAGACCCTGTCTCTGTTTATATTACACTGGACCCTGTCTCTGTTTATATTACACTAGGCCCTGTCTCTGTTTATATTACACTAGGACCCTGTCTCTGTTTATATTACACTAGACCCTGTCTCTGTTTATATTACACTAGACCCTGTCTCTGTTTATATTACACTAGACTCTGTCTCTGTTTATATTACACAAGACCCTGTCTCTGTTTATATTACACTAGACCCTGTCTCTGTTTATATTACACTGGACCCTGTCTCTGTTTATATTACACTAGACCCTGTCTCTGTTTATATTACACTAGACCCTGTCTCTGTTTATATTACACTAGACCCTGTCTCTGTTTATATTACACTAGACCCTGTCTCTGTTATATTACACTAGACCCTGTCTCTGTTTATATTACACTAGACCCTGTCTCTGTTTATATTACACTAGACCCTGTCTCTGTTTATATTACACTAGACCCTGTCTCTGTTTATATTACACTAGACCCTGTCTCTGTTTATATTACACTAGACCCTGTCTCTGTTTATATTACACTAGACCCTGTCTCTGTTTATATTACACTAGACCCTGTCTCTGTTTATATTACACTAGACCCTGTCTCTGTTTATATTACACTAGACCCTGTCTCTGTTTATATTACACTAGACCCTGTCTCTGTTTATATTACACTAGACCCTGTCTCTGTTTATATTACACTAGACCCTGTCTCTGTTTATATTACACTAGACCCTGTCTCTGTTTATATTACACTAGACCCTGTCTCTGTTTATATTACACTAGACCCTGTCTCTGTTTATATTACACTAGACCCTGTCTCTGTTTATATTACACTAGACCCTGTCTCTGTTTATATTACACTAGACCCTGTCTCTGTTTATATTACACTAGACCCTGTCTCTGTTTATATTACACTAGACCCTGTCTCTGTTTATATTACACTAGACCCTGTCTCTGTTTATATTACACTAGACCCTGTCTCTGTTTATATTACACTAGACCCTGTCTCTGTTTATATTACACTAGACCCTGTCTCTGTTTATATTACACTAGACCCTGTCTCTGTTTATATTACACTAGACCCTGTCTCTGTTTATATTACACTAGACCTGTCTCTGTTTATATTACACTAGACCCTGTCTCTGTTTATATTACACTAGACCCTGTCTCTGTTTATATTACACTAGACCCTGTCTCTGTTTATATTACACTAGACCCTGTCTCTGTTTATATTACACTAGACCCTGTCTCTGTTTATATTACACTAGACCCTGTCTCTGTTTATATTACACTAGACCCTGTCTCTGTTTATATTACACTAGACCCTGTCTCTGTTTATATTACACTAGACCCTGTCTCTGTTTATATTACACTAGACCCTGTCTCTGTTTATATTACACTAGGCCCCGTCTCTCTTTATATTACACTAGGCCCTGCCTCTGTTTATATTACACTAGACCCTGTCTCTCTCTATATTTCACTTGATCCTGTCTTAGTATATATTACACTAGACCCTGTCTCTGTTTATATTACACGAGGCCCTGTCTCAGTTTATATTACACTCGGCCCTGTCTCTGTTTATATTACACTAGACCCTGTCTCTGTTTATATTACACTAGGCCCTGTCACTGTTTATATTGCACTTGACTCTGTCTCTGTTTATTTTACACAAGACCCTGTCTCTGTTTATATTACGCAAGACCCTGTCTCACTTTATATTACACTAGACCCTGTCACTGTTTATATTACACTAGACCCTGTCTCTGTTTATATTACACTAGACCCTGTCTCTGTTTATATGACACTAGACCCAGTCACTGTTTATATTACACTCAGCCCTGTCTCTGTTTATATTACACTAGGCCCTGTCTCTGTTTATATTACACTAGACCCTGTCTCTGTTTATATTACACTAGACCCTGTCTCTGTTTATATTACACTAGACCCTGTCTCTGTTTATATTACACTAGACCCTGTCTCTGTTTATATTACACTAGACCCTGTCTCTGTTTATATTACACTAGACCCTGTCTCTGTTTATATTACACTAGACCCTGTCTCTGTTTATATTACACTAGACCCTGTCTCTGTTTATATTACACTAGACCCTGTCTCTGTTTATATTACACTAGACCCTGTCTCTGTTTATATTACACTAGACCCTGTCTCTGTTTATATTACACTAGACCCTGTCTCTGTTTATATTACACTAGACCCTGTCTCTGTTTATATTACACTAGACCCTGTCTCTGTTTATATTACACTAGACCCTGTCTCTGTTTATATTACACTAGACCCTGTCTCTGTTTATATTACACTAGACCCTGTCTCTGTTTATATTACACTAGACCCTGTCTCTGTTTATATTACACTAGACCCTGTCTCTGTTTATATTACACTAGACCCTGTCTCTGTTTATATTACACTAGACCCTGTCTCTGTTTATATTACACTAGACCCTGTCTCTGTTTATATTACACTAGACCCTGTCTCTGTTTATATTACACTAGACCCTGTCTCTGTTTATATTACACTAGACCCTGTCTCTGTTTATATTACACTAGACCCTGTCTCTGTTTATATTACACTAGACCCTGTCTCTGTTTATATTACACTAGACCCTGTCTCTGTTTATATTACACTAGACCCTGTCTCTGTTTATATTACACTAGACCCTGTCTCTGTTTATATTACACTAGACCCTGTCTCTGTTTATATTACACTAGACCCTGTCTCTGTTTATATTACACTAGGCCCTGTCTCTGTTTATATTACACTAGACCCTGTCTCTGTTTATATTACACTAGACCCTGTCTCTGTTTATATTACACTAGACCCTGTCTCTGTTTATATTACACTAGACCCTGTCTCTGTTTATATTACACTAGACCCTGTCTCTGTTTATATTACACTAGACCCTGTCTCTGTTTATATTACACTAGACCCTGTCTCTGTTTATATTACACTAGACCCTGTCTCTGTTTATATTACACTAGACCCTGTCTCTGTTTATATTACACTAGACCCTGTCTCTGTTTATATTACACTAGACCCTGTCTCTGTTTATATTACACTAGACCCTGTCTCTGTTTATATTACACTAGACCCTGTCTCTGTTTATATTACACTAGACCCTGTCTCTGTTTATATTACACTAGACCCTGTCTCTGTTTATATTACACTAGACCCTGTCTCTGTTTATATTACACTAGACCCTGTCTCTGTTTATATTACACTAGACCCTGTCTCTGTTTATATTACACTAGACCCTGTCTCTGTTTATATTACACTAGACCCTGTCTCTGTTTATATTACACTAGACCCTGTCTCTGTTTATATTACACTAGACCCTGTCTCTGTTTATATTACACTAGACCCTGTCTCTGTTTATATTACACTAGACCCTGTCTCTGTTTATATTACACTAGACCCTGTCTCTGTTTATATTACACTAGACCCTGTCTCTGTTTATATTACACTAGACCCTGTCTCTGTTTATATTACACTAGACCCTGTCTCTGTTTATATTACACTAGACCCTGTCTCTGTTTATATTACACTAGACCCTGTCTCTGTTTATATTACACTAGACCCTGTCTCTGTTTATATTACACTAGACCCTGTCTCTGTTTATATTACACTAGACCCTGTCTCTGTTTATATTACACTAGACCCTGTCTCTGTTTATATTACACTAGACCCTGTCTCTGTTTATATTACACTAGACCCTGTCTCTGTTTATATTACACTAGACCCTGTCTCTGTTTATATTACACTAGACCCTGTCTCTGTTTATATTACACTAGACCCTGTCTCTGTTTATATTACACTAGACCCTGTCTCTGTTTATATTACACTAGACCCTGTCTCTGTTTATATTACACTAGACCCTGTCTCTGTTTATATTACACTAGACCCTGTCTCTGTTTATATTACACTAGACCCTGTCTCTGTTTATATTACACTAGACCCTGTCTCTGTTTATATTACACTAGACCCTGTCTCTGTTTATATTACACTAGACCCTGTCTCTGTTTATATTACACTAGACCCTGTCTCTGTTTATATTACACTAGACCCTGTCTCTGTTTATATTACACTAGACCCTGTCTCTGTTTATATTACACTAGACCCTGTCTCTGTTTATATTACACTAGACCCTGTCTCTGTTTATATTACACTAGACCCTGTCTCTGTTTATATTACACTAGACCCTGTCTCTGTTTATATTACACTAGACCTGTCTCTGTTTATATTACACTAGACCCTGTCTCTGTTTATATTACACTAGACCCTGTCTCTGTTTATATTACACTAGACCCTGTCTCTGTTTATATTACACTAGACCCTGTCTCTGTTTATATTACACTAGACCCTGTCTCTGTTTATATTACACTAGACCCTGTCTCTGTTTATATTACACTCGACCCTGTCTCTGTTTATATTACACGAGACCCTGTCTCTGTTATATTACACTAGACCCTGTCTCTGTTTATATTACACTAGGCCCCGTCTCTCTTTATATTACACTAGGCCCTGCCTCTGTTTATATTACACTAGACCCTGTCTCTCTCTATATTCACTTGATCCTGTCTTAGTATATATCACACTAGACCCTGTCTCTGTTTATATTACACGAGGCCCTGTCTCAGTTTATATTACACTCGCCCTGTCTCTGTTTATATTACACTAGACCCTGTCTCTGTTTATATTACACTAGGCCCTGTCACTGTTTATATTGCACTAGACTCTGTCTCTGTTTATTTTACACAAGACCCTGTCTCTGTTTATATTACGCAAGACCCTGTCTCACTTTATATTACACTAGACCCTGTCTCTGTTTATATTACACTAGACCCTGTCTCTGTTTATATTACACTAGACCCTGTCTCTGTTTATATTACACTAGACCCTGTCTCTGTTTATATTACACTAGACCCTGTCTCTGTTTATATTACACTAGACCCTGTCTCTGTTTATATTACACTAGACCCTGTCTCTGTTTATATTACACTAGACCCTGTCTCTGTTTATATTACACTAGACCCTGTCTCTGTTTATATTACACTAGACCCTGTCTCTGTTTATATTACACTAGACCCTGTCTCTGTTTATATTACACTAGACCCTGTCTCTGTTTATATTACACTAGACCCTGTCTCTGTTTATATTACACTAGACCCTGTCTCTGTTTATATTACACTAGACCCTGTCTCTGTTTATATTACACTAGACCCTGTCTCTGTTTATATTACACTAGACCCTGTCTCTGTTTATATTACACTAGACCCTGTCTCTGTTTATATTACACTAGACCCTGTCTCTGTTTATATTACACTAGACCCTGTCTCTGTTTATATTACACCAGACCCTGTCTCTGTTTATATTACTCTAGACCGTGTCTCTCTTTGTATTACACGAGGCCCTGTCTCGGTTTATATTAAACTGGACCCTGTCTCTATTTATATTACACTGGACCCTGTCTCCGTTTATATTACACTAGACCCTGTCTCTGTTAATATTACACTAGACCCTGTCTCTGTTTATATTACACTAGACCCAGTCTCTATTTATATTACACTAGACCCTGTCTCCGTTTATATTACACTAAACCTTGTCTCTGTTTATATTACACTAGACCCTGTCTCTGTTTATATTACACTAGACCCTGTCTCTGTTTATATTACACTAGGCCCCGTCTCTCTTTATATTACACTAGGCCCTGCCTCTGTTTATAATACACTAGACCCTGTCTCTCTCTATATTTCACTTGACCCTGTCTTAGTATATATTACACTGGACCCTGTCTCTGTTTATATTACACTGGGCCCTGTCTCAGTTTATATTACACGAGGCCCTGTCTCAGTTTATATTACACTCGGCCCTGTCTCTGTTTATATTACACTAGACCCTGTCTCTGTTTATATTACACTAGGCCCTGTCTCTGTTTATATTACACTAGACTCTGTCTCTGTTTATATTACACAAGACCCTGTCTCTGTTTATATTACACTAGACCCTGTCTCTGTTTATATTACACTAGACCCTGTCTCTGTTTATATTACACTAGACCCTGTCTCTGTTTATATTACACTAGACCCTGTCTCTGTTTATATTACACTAGACCCTGTCTCTGTTTATATTACACTAGACCCTGTCTCTGTTTATATTACACTAGACCCTGTCTCTGTTTATATTACACTAGACCCTGTCTCTGTTTATATTACACTAGACCCTGTCTCTGTTTATATTACACTAGACCTGTCTCTGTTATATTACACTAGACCCTGTCTCTGTTTATATTACACTAGACCCTGTCTCTGTTTATATTACACTAGACCCTGTCTCTGTTTATATTACACTAGACCCTGTCTCTGTTTATATTACACTAGACCCTGTCTCTGTTTATATTACACTAGACCCTGTCTCTGTTTATATTACACTAGACCCTGTCTCTGTTTATATTACACTAGACCCTGTCTCTGTTTATATTACACTAGACCCTGTCTCTGTTTATATTACACTAGACCCTGTCTCTGTTTATATTACACTAGACCCTGTCTCTGTTTATATTACACTAGACCCTGTCTCTGTTTATATTACACTAGACCCTGTCTCTGTTTATATTACACTAGACCCTGTCTCTGTTTATATTACACTAGACCCTGTCTCTGTTTATATTACACTAGACCCTGTCTCTGTTTATATTACACTAGACCCTGTCTCTGTTTATATTACACTAGACCCTGTCTCTGTTTATATTACACTAGACCCTGTCTCTGTTTATATTACACTAGACCCTGTCTCTGTTTATATTACACTAGACCCTGTCTCTGTTTATATTACACTAGACCCCGTCTCTGTTTATATTACACGAGGCCCTGTCTCTCTTTATATTACACTGGACCCTGTCTCTGTTTATATTACACTAGACCCTGTCTGGTTATATTACACTAGACCCTGCCTCTGTTTATATTACACCAGACCCTGTCTCTGTTTATATTACTCTAGACCGTGTCTCTCTTTGTATTACACGAGGCCCTGTCTCGGTTTATATTAAACTGGACCCTGTCTCTATTTATATTACACTGGACCCTGTCTCTGTTTATATTACACTAGACCCTGTCTCTGTTTATATTACACTAGACCCTGTCTCTGTTTATATTACACTAGACCTGTCTCTGTTTATATTACACTAGACCCTGTCTCTGTTTATATTACACTAGACCCTGTCTCTGTTTATATTACACTAGACCCTGTCTCTGTTTATATTACACTAGACCCTGTCTCTGTTTATATTACACTAGACCCTGTCTCTGTTTATATTACACTAGACCCTGTCTCTGTTTATATTACACTAGACCCTGTCTCTGTTTATATTACACTAGACCCTGTCTCTGTTTATATTACACTAGACCCTGTCTCTGTTTATATTACACTAGACCCTGTCTCTGTTTATATTACACTAGACCCTGTCTCTGTTTATATTACACTAGACCCTGTCTCTGTTTATATTACACTAGACCCTGTCTCTGTTTATATTACACTAGACCCTGTCTCTGTTTATATTACACTAGACCCTGTCTCTGTTTATATTACACTAGACCCTGTCTCTGTTTATATTACACTAGACCCTGTCTCTGTTTATATTACACTAGACCCTGTCTCTGTTTATATTACACTAGACCCTGTCTCTGTTTATATTACACTAGACCCTGTCTCTGTTTATATTACACTAGACCCTGTCTCTGTTTATATTACACTAGACCCTGTCTCTGTTTATATTACACTAGACCCTGTCTCTGTTTATATTACACTAGACCCTGTCTCTGTTTATATTACACTAGACCCTGTCTCTGTTTATATTACACTAGACCCTGTCTCTGTTTATATTACACTAGACCCTGTCTCTGTTTATATTACACTAGACCCTGTCTCTGTTTATATTACACTAGACCCTGTCTCTGTTTATATTACACTAGACCCTGTCTCTGTTTATATTACACTAGACCCTGTCTCTGTTTATATTACACTAGACCCTGTCTCTGTTTATATTACACTAGACCCTGTCTCTGTTTATATTACACTAGACCCTGTCTCTGTTTATATTACACTAGACCCTGTCTCTGTTTATATTACACTAGACCCTGTCTCTGTTTATATTACACTAGACCCTGTCTCTGTTTATATTACACTAGACCCTGTCTCTGTTTATATTACACTAGACCCTGTCTCTGTTTATATTACACTAGACCCTGTCTCTGTTTATATTACACTAGACCCTGTCTCTGTTTATATTACACTAGACCCTGTCTCTGTTTATATTACACTAGACCCTGTCTCTGTTTATATTACACTAGACCCTGTCTCTGTTTATATTACACTAGACCCTGTCTCTGTTTATATTACACTAGGCCCCTGTCTCTGTTTATATTACACTAGACCCTGTCTCTGTTTATATTACACTAGACCCTGTCTCTGTTTATATTACACTAGACCCTGTCTCTGTTTATATTACACTAGACCCTGTCTCTGTTTATATTACACTAGACCCTGTCTCTGTTTATATTACACTAGACCCTGTCTCTGTTTATATTACACTAGACCCTGTCTCTGTTTATATTACACTAGACCCTGTCTCTGTTTATATTACACTAGACCCTGTCTCTGTTTATATTACACTAGACCCTGTCTCTGTTTATATTACACTAGACCCTGTCTCTGTTTATATTACACTAGACCCTGTCTCTGTTTATATTACACTAGACCCTGTCTCTGTTTATATTACACTAGACCCTGTCTCTGTTTATATTACACTAGACCCTGTCTCTGTTTATATTACACTAGACCCTGTCTCTGTTTATATTACACTAGACCCTGTCTCTGTTTATATTACACTAGACCCTGTCTCTGTTTATATTACACTAGACCCTGTCTCTGTTTATATTACACTAGACCCTGTCTCTGTTTATATTACACTAGACCCTGTCTCTGTTTATATTACACTAGACCCTGTCTCTGTTTATATTACACTAGACCCTGTCTCTGTTTATATTACACTAGACCCTGTCTCTGTTTATATTACACTAGACCCTGTCTCTGTTTATATTACACTAGACCCTGTCTCTGTTTATATTACACTAGACCCTGTCTCTGTTTATATTACACTAGACCCTGTCTCTGTTTATATTACACTAGACCCTGTCTCTGTTTATATTACACTAGACCCTGTCTCTGTTTATATTACACTAGACCCTGTCTCTGTTTATATTACACTAGACCCTGTCTCTGTTTATATTACACTAGACCCTGTCTCTGTTTATATTACACTAGACCCTGTCTCTGTTTATATTACACTAGACCCTGTCTCTGTTTATATTACACTAGACCCTGTCTCTGTTTATATTACACTAGACCCTGTCTCTGTTTATATTACACTAGACCCTGTCTCTGTTTATATTACACTAGACCCTGTCTCTGTTTATATTACACTAGACCCTGTCTCTGTTTATATTACACTAGACCCTGTCTCTGTTTATATTACACTAGACCCTGTCTCTGTTTATATTACACTAGACCCTGTCTCTGTTTATATTACACTAGACCCTGTCTCTGTTTATATTACACTAGACCCTGTCTCTGTTTATATTACACTAGACCCTGTCTCTGTTTATATTACACTAGACCCTGTCTCTGTTTATATTACACTAGACCCTGTCTCTGTTTATATTACACTAGACCCTGTCTCTGTTTATATTACACTAGACCCTGTCTCTGTTTATATTACACTAGACCCTGTCTCTGTTTATATTACACTGGACCCTGTCTCTGTTTATATTACACTAGACCCTGTCTCTGTTTATATTACACTAGACCCTGTCTCTGTTTATATTACACTAGACCCTGTCTCTGTTTATATTACACTAGACCCTGTCTCTGTTTATATTACACTAGACCCTGTCTCTGTTTATATTACACTCGACCCTGTCTCTCTTTAGATTACACTAGACCTTGTCTCTGCTTATATTACGCAAGACCCTGTCTCTGCTTATATTACACTAGACCCTGTCTCTGCTTATATTACACTAGAGCAAGTCTCTGTTTATATTACACTAGACCCTGTCTCTGTTTATATTACACTAGACCCTGTCTCTGTTTATATTACACTGGACCCTGTCTCTGTTTATATTACACTCGACCCTGTCTCTGTTTATATTACACGAGACCCTGTCTCTGTTTATATTACACTAGACCCTGTCTCTGTTTATATTACACTAGGCCCCGTCTCTCTTTATATTACACTAGGCCCTGCCTCTGTTTATATTACACTAGACCCTGTCTCTCTTATATTTCACTTGATCCTGTCTTAGTATATATTACACTAGACCCTGTCTCTGTTTATATTACACTAGACCCTGTCTCAGTTTATATTACACTAGACCCTGTCTCTGTTTATATTACACTAGACCCTGTCTCTGTTTATATTACACTAGACCCTGTCTCTGTTTATATTACACTAGACCCTGTCTCTGTTTATATTACACTAGACCCTGTCTCTGTTTATATTACACTAGACCCTGTCTCTGTTTATATTACACTAGACCCTGTCTCTGTTTATATTACACTAGACCCTGTCTCTGTTTATATTACACTAGACCCTGTCTCTGTTTATATTACACTAGACCCTGTCTCTGTTTATATTACACTAGACCCTGTCTCTGTTTATATTACACTAGACCCTGTCTCTGTTTATATTACACTAGACCCTGTCTCTGTTTATATTACACTAGACCCTGTCTCTGTTTATATTACACTAGACCCTGTCTCTGTTTATATTACACTAGACCCTGTCTCTGTTTATATTACACTAGACCCTGTCTCTGTTTATATTACACTAGACCCTGTCTCTGTTTATATTACACTAGACCCTGTCTCTGTTTATATTACACTAGACCCTGTCTCTGTTTATATTACACTAGACCCTGTCTCTGTTTATATTACACTAGACCCTGTCTCTGTTTATATTACACTAGACCCTGTCTCTGTTTATATTACACTAGACCCTGTCTCTGTTTATATTACACTAGACCCTGTCTCTGTTTATATTACACTAGACCCTGTCTCTGTTTATGTTACACTAGACCCTGTCTCTGTTTATATTACACTAGACCCTGTCTCTGTTTATATTACACTAGACCCTGTCTCTGTTTATATTACACTAGACCCTGTCTCTGTTTATATTACACTAGACCCTGTCTCTGTTTATATTACACTAGACCCTGTCTCTGTTTATATTACACTAGACCCTGTCTCTGTTTATATTACACTAGACCCTGTCTCTGTTTATATTACACTAGACCCTGTCTCTGTTTATATTACACTAGACCCTGTCTCTGTTTATATTACACTAGACCCTGTCTCTGTTTATATTACACTAGACCCTGTCTCTGTTTATATTACACTAGACCCTGTCTCTGTTTATATTACACTAGACCCTGTCTCTGTTTATATTACACTAGACCCTGTCTCTGTTTATATTACACTAGACCCTGTCTCTGTTTATATTACACTAGACCCTGTCTCTGTTTATATTACACTAGACCCTGTCTCTGTTTATATTACACTAGACCCTGTCTCTGTTTATATTACACTAGACCCTGTCTCTGTTTATATTACACTAGACCCTGTCTCTGTTTATATTACACTAGACCCTGTCTCTGTTTATATTACACTAGACCCTGTCTCTGTTTATATTACACTAGACCCTGTCTCTGTTTATATTACACTAGACCCTGTCTCTGTTTATATTACACTAGACCCTGTCTCTGTTTATATTACACTAGACCCTGTCTCTGTTTATATTACACTAGACCCTGTCTCTGTTTATATTACACTAGACCCTGTCTCTGTTTATATTACACTAGACCCTGTCTCTGTTTATATTACACTAGACCCTGTCTCTGTTTATATTACACTAGACCCTGTCTCTGTTTATATTACACTAGACCCTGTCTCTGTTTATATTACACTAGACCCTGTCTCTGTTTATATTACACTAGACCCTGTCTCTGTTTATATTACACTAGACCCTGTCTCTCTTTATATTACACTAGACCCTGTCTCTGTTTATATTACACTAGACCCTGTCTCTGTTTATATTACACTAGACCCTGTCTCTGTTTATATTACACTAGACCCTGTCTCTGTTTATATTACACTAGACCCTGTCTCTGTTTATATTACACTAGACCCTGTCTCTGTTTATATTACACTAGACCCTGTCTCTGTTTATATTACACTAGACCCTGTCTCTGTTTATATTACACTAGACCCTGTCTCTGTTTATATTACACTAGACCCTGTCTCTGTTTATATTACACTGACCCTGTCTCTGTTTATATTACACTAGACCCTGTCTCTGTTTATATTACACTAGACCCTGTCTCTGTTTATATTACACTAGACCCTGTCTCTGTTTATATTACACTAGACCCTGTCTCTGTTTATATTACACTAGACCCTGTCTCTGTTTATATTACACTAGACCCTGTCTCTGCTTATATTACACTAGACCCTGTCTCTGTTTATATTACACTGGACCCTGTCTCTGTTTATATTACACTAGACCCTGTCTCTGTTTATATTACACTAGACCCTGTCTCTGTTTATATTACACTAGACCCTGTCTCTGTTTATATTACACTAGACCCTGTCTCTGTTTATATTACACTAGACCCTGTCTCTGTTTATATTACACCAGACCCTGTCTCTGTTTATATTACACTAGACCCTGTCTCTGTTTATATTACACTAGACCCTGTCTCTGTTTATATTACACTAGACCCTGTCTCTGTTTATATTACACTAGACCCTGTCTCTGTTTATATTACACTAGACCCTGTCTCAGTTTATATTACACTAGACCCTGTCTCTGTTTATATTACACTAGACCCTGTCTCTGTTTATATTACACTAGGACCCTGTCTCTGTTTATATTACACTAGACCCTGTCTCTGTTTATATTACACAAGACCCTGTCTCTGTTTATATTACACTAGACCCTGTCTCTGTTTATATTACACAGACTCTGTCTCTGTTTATATTACACTAGACCCTGTCTCTGTTTATATTACACTAGACCCTGTCTCTGTTTATATTACACTAGACCCTGTCTCTGTTTATATTACACTAGACCCTGTCTCTGTTTATATTACACTAGGCCCTGTCTCTGTTTATATTACACTAGACCCTGTCTCTGTTTATATTACACTAGACCCTGTCTCTGTTTATATTACACTAGACCCTGTCTCTGTTTATATTACACTAGACCCTGTCTCTGTTTATATTACACTAGACCCTGTCTCTGTTTATATTACACTAGACCCTGTCTCTGTTTATATTACACTAGACCCTGTCTCTGTTTATATTACACTAGACCCAGTCTCTATTTATATTACACTAGACCCTGTCTCCGTTTATATTACACTAGACCCTGTCTCTGTTTATATTACACTAGACCCTGTCTCTGTTTATATTACACTAGACCCTGTCTCTGTTTATATTACACTAGACCCTGTCTCTGCTTATATTACACTAGACCCTGTCTCTGTTTATATTACACTTGACCCTGTCTCTGTTTATATTACACTGGACCAAGTCTCTGTTTATATTACACTAGACCCTGTCTCTGTTTCTCTTACACTAGACCCTGTCTCTGTTTATATTGCACTAGACCCTGTCTCTGTTTATATTACACTAGACCCTGTCTCTGTTTATATTACACTAGACCCCGTCTCTGTTTATATTACACTAGACCCTGTCTCTGTTTATATTACACTGGACCCTGTCTCTGTTTATATTACACTCGACCCTGTCTCTGTTTATATTACACTAGACCCTGTCTCTCTCTATATTTCACTTGACCCTGTCTTAGTATATATTACACTCGACCCTGTCTCTCTCTATATTACACTAGACCCTGTCTCAGTATATATTACACTAGACCCTGTCTCTGTTTATTTTACACTAGGCCCTGTTACTGTTTATATTGCACTAGACTCTGTCTGTGTTTATTTTACACAAGACCCTGTCTCTGTTTATATTACGCAAGACCCTGTCTCACTTTATATTACACTGGACCCTGTCACTGTTTATATTACACTGGACCCTGTCTCTGTTTATATTACACTAGACCCTGTCTCTGTTTATATGACACTCGACCCAGTCTCTGTTTATATTACACTCGGCCCTGTCTCTGTTTATATTACACTCGGCCCTGTCTCTGTTTATATTACACTGAACCCTGTCTCAGTTTATATTACACCAGACCATGTCTCGGTTTATATTACACTAAACCCTGTCTCAGTTTATATTACACTAGACCCTGCCTCAGTTTATATTACACTACACCCTGTCACTGTTGATATTGCACAAGACCCTGTCTCTGTTTATATTACACTCGACCCTGTCTCTGTTTACATTACACAAGACCCTGTCCCTGTTTATATTACACTCGACCCTGTCTCTCTCTAAATTACACTAGACCCTGTCTCAGTATATATTACACTTGACCCTGTCTCTGTTTATATTACACTGGGCCCTGTCTCAGTTTATATTACACTCGGCCCTGTCTCTGTTTATATTGCACTCGACCCTGTCTCTGTTTATATCACACTAGACCCTGTCTCTGTTTATATTGCACTCGACCCTGTCTCTGTTTATATTTCACTAGGCCCTGTCTCAGTTTATATTACACTAGACCCTGTCTCTGTTTATATTACACTAGACCCTGTCTCTGTTTATATTACACTCGGCCCTGTCTCTGTTTATATTCCACTGGACCCTGTCTCTGTTTATATTACACTAGACCCTGTCTCTGTTTGTATTGCACTCGGCCCGGTCTCTGTTTACTAGACTATGTGTGAGTTATTTCTGCACTCACTCCCACACACACGACAGACAAAATTAATTGATATAAATAAAGACATTATATTTGAGTGGGTGGGAGGATGCAAACATTTTTTGCTTTGAAGCATCGGTCGAGTCTTGTTAATAACTGTCAGAAGCTGTGTGCAATGTCTAATTGATGTGGGATTATGTGGGTAATATCTGTGTTGAAAGGACGGGGTGAACCTTGTAACAATCCCCCAGAGATGAGCTGGGATTGAGGGACAGGACTGAAGGTGAGCAATAGTGCCCTGCACTTTGTACTAATTAGTGACAGACTCTGTGTGTTAAAGTTTACTAATTCACACTTGTGTTGTGCTGTGCCGATTGCTCCCAGTTTGTGAATGTTCAGGATTGTTTTTGCTGCAGTATTTTCTATTGAGCTTTGGCGGGACCCACTGATTGGGTGAGACAGAGCCTGGAACCGTGACCTCACAGCACCGCCGGACGGGCGGCCGCCAGGTCCTAATGCCCACCGGGGCGCACCAGCTCTCAGCGGGTTCAGAGCAACAACTGAAAAGACCCTCACAAAGTGTTTGCTGTGTGTGTGTGTACAAAGCTCATCATTCTTAATGTGTGCAAGCACATTCCACAGAGAGAAATCATTATCTTCAGCCATTATTGGTCAGCATTTTATTTCCTTTATTCACAGTGTAACTTCAGAGCGTTGAATCCCTTTAACATTTATTGAGAACCCATTGTCTTATGGGCTCTTGTTTAGAAAGTGATGTCACACTGACCATTCCGTTCCCAAGGTGATCCTGTCTGTCCGCAGTATTCAATGGGAAAGGGGATTAAATCACACCGAGGATAATGAGCAGCCACCCACCAGTCTCTGCACTTTATTGTCCAGTGATCACCTCACCATCACACAGAAGCTCCTGATATGAACCTCCAGTGGGTGGTGATTGGTGCAGGGTCAGTGGTGGAGTTCCGCAGCGGGAGTGATCCCAGAGTAACTGTCGGGATCGCACCCCGTGGATGTTCCGGGTCGTGTATTTTTAGTTATCCTGGTGTCTAACACGCACACATCAATAAAACAGGGAATTCCTGGAAACACGCTGCAGGTCCTTCTTTATCTGGAGATCAAATGTCTGTTGTATAATTGTACCAGCAGTTAACAGGCTCCTGTGAACTCCTCCCTCTGCTATTTTAATGCAGACTTTAATCAATTTATTTTAAACGGGTTTATTTTAAATGAGCTAACACCTGCCTTAAAATGGTAGACTCAGGACTGACAAACACACATATTAAATCTTCGTGGAATAATTACCAGTCATTTTGAGACTGGAAACTTTAGCCTGCCGTTTCACTTTCAGTCAGGAACAGATCGCAGTTTGACATCAATCTCTGATTTGACAGCACGTTTCCAGCATTCACCGTTGTTCTTCCTGACTCTAAACAAAGTTGTTAAGGAAGTGGAAACAGGACACGGAGAAAATAATAACATGATTAGGCGGAGTCAACATGGTCAATCATGTTTAACAAATTTATTAGAGTTTTTTGAGGATGTAACTAGCAGGGTCGATAAAGGGGAACCAGTGGATGTAGTATATTTGGATTTCTAAAAGGCATTCGATAAGGTGCCACATAAAAGGTTGCTACACAAGATATGGGCTCATGGGGTTGGGGGTAATATATTAGCATGGATAGAGGATTGGTTAACGGGCAGAAATCAGGGAGTGGGGATAAATGGGTCATTTTCCGTTTGGCAGGCTGTAACTTGTGGGGTGCTTGGGCCTCAGCTATTTACAATCTATATCAATGACTTTGATGAAGGGACCTAGTGCAATGTATCCAAGTTTGCTGACGACACAAAGCTAGGAGGGATAGTAAGCTGTGAGGAGAACACAAAGAGCCTGCAAAGGGATATAGACAGGCTAAGTGAGTGGGCAATAAGGTGGCAGATGCAGTATAATGTGAGGAAACGTGAGGTTATTCACTTTGGTCGGAACTACAGAAAAACAGAATATTTTTTATACGGTGAGAAACTATTAAATGTTGGAGTTCAGAGAGATTTAGGTGTCCTCGTACAGGAAACACATAAAGATAGCATGAAGGTACAGCAAGTAATTAGGAAGGCAAATGGCATGTTGGCCTTTATTGCAAGGGGCTGGAGTACAAGAGTGAGGAAGTCTTGCTACAATTGTACAGGGCCTTGGTGAGACCACACCTGGAGCTTTTGTCTCCTTATCTGAGGAAGGACATACATGCCTTAGAGGCGGTGCAACGAAGGTTCACCAGATTGATCCCTGGGATGAGAGGCTTGTCCTATGAGGAGAAATTGAGTAGATTGGGCCTATACTCTCTGGAATTTAGAAGAATGAGAGGTGATCACATTGAAACATAAGATTCTGAGGGGGGATTGAGAGGTTTTTTCCCCCTGGCTGGAGAGTCGAGAAGTTAGTGCTGTTGGGAGGAGTTTAAATTAATTTGGCAGGGGGATGGGCACCAGGATGTAGCATTAGAAAGGAGAAACAAAGGATTGGGAGAGACAGATAGCATTATAGTAAGACAGAGTAAGGTAATAGATGGGATCAGACTAAGAGAGAATACAAGAAGGTCTAAGATAGGTTTACAGTGCATGTGTGTAAACGCACGAAGTGTGGTAAATAAGGTTGGTGAGCTGCAGGCGCAGATAGCCACATGGAAATATGGTGTCGTGGCGATAACGGAGACATGGCTCAAAAAAGGGCAGGATTGGGTCCTAAATATTCCTGGATATAACGGGCACTTGGAGAGGTTTAAGCTAATTAAGGAGAGCCAACACGGATTTGTAAAAGGCAGATCGTGTTTGACTAATCTAATTGAATTTTTTGTTGAAGTTACAGGGAGGATTGATGAAGGGAATGCAATAGATGTTACCTACATGGATTTTTGGAAGGCTTTTGACAAAGTACCACATAGAAGGCTGGTTAACAAAATGGAGGCTCATGGAATAGGTAGGTCAGTGGCAGTTTGGATAAGGAATTGGCTTAAGGACAGAAAACAGCGAGTTGTGGTAAATGGCTGTTTTTCAGACTAGAGGATGGTGGACAGTGGTGTTCCCCAAGGGTCAGTGCTGGGGCCACTGCTTTTTTTGATATATATATATATATGACCTGGATATTGGAATATTGAGTAGAATTTCTAAATTTGCTGCTGACACCAAACTCGGGGGTGTGGCAAACAGTGAGGATGATATCAATCAACTGCAACAGGACATAGAAAGGCTAGCAGAATGGGCAGACAAGTGGCAGATGGAATTTAATATTGAGAAGTGTGAGGTGATGTATTTTGGCAGAAGGAACAGGGAGAGGCAATATACACTGAATGGCACAGTTTTGAAGAGTGTGAAGGGACAGAGGGACCTGGGAGTTAATGTGCATAGGTCCCTGAAGGTGGCAGGACATATTGAGAGAGTGGTTAACAAAGCATATGGGATCTTGGGCTTCATAAATAGAGGTATTGAGTACAAAAGTAGAGAAGTTATGCTGAACCTTTATAAAGCACTGGTTAGGCCACAACTGAAGTATTGTGTCCAGTTCTGGTCACCACTCTTTAGGAAGGATGTGAAGGCCCTTGAGAGGGTGCAGAGGAGATTTACCAGAATGGTTCCGGGGATGGGGGATCTTAGCTACAGGGACAGGTTGGAGAAGCTGGATTTGTTTTCATTAGAGCAAAGGAGGTTGAGGGGTGATTTGATAGAGGTGTACAAGATTATGACGGGTTTGGATAGGCTAGACGGGGAAAGGCTATTCCCACTAGTTGATGGTACAAGGACTAGGGGACACAGATTTAAGGTTTTGGGCAACAGATACAGGGGGATGTGAGGAAAAACTTTTTTACGCAGCGAGTGGTGAGGACCTGGAAGTTGCTGCTGACAGAAGTGGTGGAAGCGGAGACACTCAATGTTTTCAAGGGGAGACTGGATAGGCACTTGAGGGAAATAAACTTGCAGGGTTACGGGGATAGAGCGGGGGAATGGGACTGACTGGATTGGTCTACAGAGAGCCGGCACGGACTCGATGGGCCGAATGACCTCATTCTGTGCCGTTATTACTCTATGATTCTATAAGGTATAAGAGAGAGGATGTCCTGGAGGGGTCAAGGACAGAATCTATCTGGTTAGAGTTAAGAAACAATAGAGGTGCCATTACACTACTAGGTGTATTCTATAGGCCACCAACTAGTGGGAAGGATATAGAGGAGCAAATTGGCAGGGAAATTACAGAGAGGTGCAAGAACTACAGAGTAGAAATAATGGGGGACTTCAACTATCCTAATATAGACTGGGATAGTAATAGTGTAAAGGGCAGAGTGGGGCAAGAAATTCTGAAGTGTGTTCAGGAGAACTTTCTTGATCAGTACGTTTCCGGCCCAATAAGGAACAAGGCATTGCTGGATCTGGTTCTGGTGAATGAGGTGGGTCAAGTGGAGCAAGTGTCAGGAGGGGAACATTTAGGGAAGAGTGATCATAGTATCATAAGGTTTAGATGAGCTATGGAAAAACACAAGGAGCAATCTGGAGTAAAAATACTGAATTGGAGGAGAGCCAGTTTCAGTGGGTTGAGAAGGGATCTGGCCCGGGGAAATTGGAATCAAAGATTGGCAGGTCAAACTGTCCTGGAACAGATGGTTCAGGTCCAGTCGATGTACATTCCCACCAGGGGGAAAGGTAGGGCAATCAAAGACACAGCTCCCTGGAAGATGAAAGAGATAGGGAGCAAGATGAAGCAGAAAAAGGGGGAGTATGACAGATGTCAGATTGAGAATACAAGCAAGAACCAGGCTGAATATAGAACATTCAGAGGGGAAGTGAAAAAGGAAATAAGAGGGGCAGAGAGAGTATGAGAATGGACTGGCAGCTAACATAAAAGGAAATCCAAAAGTCTTCTATAACGTATGAATAATAAACGGGTAGTAAGAGGAGGGGTGGGGCCGATTAGGGACCAAAAGGAGACCGATGCATGGAGGCAGATAACATGGCTGAGGTACTAAATGAGTACTTTACATCTGTCTTTACCAAGGAAGAAGATGTTGCCAAAGTCACAGTGAAAGAGGAGGTAGTTGAGATACTGGATGGGAGAAAAATTGATAAAGAGCAGGTACTAGAAAGGCTGGCTGTACTTAAAGTAGATAAGTCACCAGGACCGGATGGGATGCATCCCAGGATGCTGAAGAAGGTAAGGGTGAAAATCGCAGAGGTACTGGCCACAATCTTCCAATCCTCCTTGGATACGGGGGTGGTGCCAGAGGACTGGAGAATTGCAAATGTTACACACTTGTTCAAAAAAGGGTGTAAGGATAAACCCAGCAACTACAGGCCAGTCAGTTTAACCTCGATGGTGGGGTATCTTTTAGAAATGATAATCCGGGACAAAATTAACAGTCACTTGGACAAGTGTGGATTAATTAAGGAAAGCCAGCACGGATTTGTCAAAGGCAAATCGTGTTTAACTAACTTGATTGAGTTGTTTGATGAGGTAACAGAAACAGTTGATGAGGGTAATGTGGTTGACGTGGTGTACATGGACTTCCAAAAGGCGTTTGATAAAGTGCCACATAATAGGCTAGCCAGCAAAGTTGAAGCCCATGGAATAAAAGGAACAGTGGCAGCATAGATACGAAATTGGCTAAGTGACAGGAAACAGAGAGTAGTGGTGAACGGTTATTTTTCAGACTGGAGGAAGGTAGACAGTGGTGTTCTCCAGGGGTCAGTTCCAGGACCACTGCTTTTCTTGATATATATTAATGACTTGGACTTGGGTGTACAGAGCACAATTTCAAAATTTGCAGATTACACAAAACTTGGAAGTATAGTGAACAGTGAGGAGGATAGTGACAGACTTCAAGAGGACAGAGACAGGCTGGTGGAATGGGCGGACACGTGGCAGATGAAATTTAACGCAGAAAAATGCGAAGTGATACATTTTGGTAGGAAGAACGAGGAGAGGCAATATAAACTAAAGGGTAGAATCCTAAAGAAGGTGCATGAACAGAGAGACCTGGGGGTTTATGTGCACAAATCGTTGACGGTGGCAGGGCAGGTTGAGAAAGCGGTTAAAAAAGCTTACGGGATCCTGGGCTTTATAAGTAGAGGCATAGAGTACAAAAGCAAGGAAGTTATGATGAACCTTTATAGAACACTGGTTCGGCCCCAACTGCAATATTGTGTCCAATTCTGGGCACCGCACTTTAGGAAAGATGTGAAGGTTGAGAGAGGGTGCGGAAAAGATTTACATGAATGGTTCCAGGGATGAGGGACTTCAGTTACGTGGATAGACTGGAAAAGCTGGGGTTGTTCTCCTTGGAGCAGAGAAGGTTGAGAGGAGATTTGATAGAGGTGTTCAAAGTCATGAGGGGTCTAGACAGAGTAGATAGAGAGAAACTGTTCCCATTGGCGGAAGGGTCGAGTACCAAAGGACACAGATTTAAGGTGATTGGCAGAAGAATCAAAGGTGACATGGGGAAAAACTTTTTGCGCAGTGAGTGGTTAGGATCGGGAATGCACTGCCTGAAAGGGTGGTGGAGGCAGATTCAATCGTGGCTTTCAAAAGGGAATTGGATTAGTACCTGAAGGACAAAAATTTGCAGGGCTATGAGGGAAGGGTGAGGGAGTGGGACTAGCTGAAGTGTTCTTGCAGAGAGCCGGCACGGGCTCAACGGGCTGAATGGCCACATTCTGTGCTGTAACCATTCTATGATTCTACCAACACGTTAAACCTTCATAGAATAATTACCAGTCATTTTCAGACTGGATACTTAACCCTGACGTTTCACTTTCAGTCAGGAACAGATCGCAGTTTGACACCTGGTGTGTCAGCAGGGTGGATGACTGAATGAATCCCTTCCCACACTCGGAGCAAGTGAACGGTCACTCCCCAATGTGAACTCGCTGGTGTGTCAGCAGGTGGGATGAACGAGTGAATCCCTTCCCACACACGGAGCAGGTGAACGGCCTCTCCCCAGTGTGAACTCGCTGGTGTGTCAGCAGGTGGGATGACCGAGTGAATCCCTTCCCACACACGGAGCAGGTGAACGGCCTCTCCCCGGTGTGAACTCGCTGGTGTCTCAGCAGGTTGGATGACTGAGTGAATCCCTTCCCACACACGGAGCAGGTGAACAGCTTCGCCCCAGTGTGAACTCGCTGGTGTGTCAGCAGGTCGGATGACTGAGTGAATCCCTTCCCACACTCAGAGCAGGTGAACGGTCTCACCCGAGTGTGAACTCGCTGGTGGGTCAGCAGGTTGGAGGACTCAGTGAATCCCTTCCCACACTCAGAGCAGGTGAATGGTCTGTCCCCAGTGTGAACTCGCTGGTGTCTCAGCAGGTGGGATGACCGAGTGAATCCCTTCCCACACTCAGAGCAGGTGAACGGTCTCTCCCCAGTGTGAACTCGCTGGTGTATCAGCAGGTGGGATGACTGAGTGAATCCCTTCCCACACTCGGAGCAGGTGAACGGTCTCTCCCCAGTGTGAGTGTGCTGGTGTTCAGTGAGGTGATATTGTTGCCTGAACCCAGTCCCGCAGTGAGAGCACCTGAACGGTCTCTCGTCAGTGTGAACACTCTGATGGCGCATCAGTTCACCGGAACTTTTATAGCACTTTCCGCAGTCCTGACATTTAAAAGGTCTCTCGTCAGTGTGAACTCGCTGGTGTGTCAGCAGGTGGGATGAATTTGTGAATCCCTTACCACACTCAGTGCAGGTGAACGGCCTCTCTCCGGTGTGACTGCACTTGTGTCTCGTCAGGCCAGAGGATCGGCTGAAGCCTCGTCCACACACAGAACACGTGTACGGTTTCTCCCCGCTCTGAACGGTACTTTCTGCTTCCATGTTCAAAGGTCCTGATGAATCAAGTGACTCTGTCAGATCTTGAAATGATGTTTGGTTTGAGTTTCCCGTCTGCAAATCCTCCCCTTCGAACACCCTGTAAAATGAATTTAAAACAGGAAAAAGGGAGGGTGAGAGAGAACCCACAAAAACACGAAGGCAGGTTGTGAAATTGAGCTGAATGAATCTGGGAATTTGTGGGGCCGGCACCAGAAAAAAGTGACCATGAAAGCTGCCGGATTGTCGTAAAAACCCAACTGGTTCACTAATGTCCTTCAGGGAAGGGAACCCGCCACCCGGTCTGGGACTACACAAGACTCTGGCCTCTATGGGACTGTACATGGGGATTCCAACCCTGGGACTGTACAAGGGGGGCCCAGCTCTGGGGCTCTTCTGTTACAACTGTGTGGGATGTTAACCGTATGCTCTGCTTTTACCAGCACCTTCAGGAGAGATGGTGAGAAATCCGAAGTGTGGAGAGTCTGAATCAAATAACTGAGTCATAGATTTACTCTCCCGGGCACTAGGACCCGGTTGCGAACAGACACTGAAGCCCCGCCCACTCTTTGTTCCTGCCCAAGATATCTGCGCATGCGCTTTGCTACTCACTGAATCAAGATGGCGGTCGTTATCCTGGGCCTCTGACCGGGAGAAGCCCCGAAGCTCAAACGCGGGACCTTCAGGTTATTATTCGGGGCTTCCGGCCTGCACCAGTTGTTTATGAAGCCTCCCCGCCCACTCGCCCGTCCATTACTCCGCTCCGTCGGGCCGCATCTCAACACTTAACCAGAACTAGTCCGCAATATCCATCTGGCCAATTACACGCACCGCGCATGCTGCAACCACAGGCGGTCCCGCGCCTGCGCACTGCGCTCCTGTAGTCCGGGATCGGCACTTTCTCCCCCGCGGGGAATGCTGGGTAAAAGCCCCGCCATTGAAAGGCCACATTCGTGAGCAGAAAGCATTTACCAGGATTGCAATGAGCACTGAACTATGTTCATTCTGGCAGTTAGAGTGTGTTTCTGCTGAGCTTAATAACCCCTATACCTGGGCTGGAGATTAATGTTCTGCATAAATATTGAATACATCAGCTGTGTTTCAAACTGACAGTTGGTCGAATAGTTGATCAGAGGAGACGAATTGATGTTGTTACAGACTGTTCTATTTTTGGGCCCTTTCTTACTCTAACTTATATCACTTCTCACCTAGTTCATCCTCTACCACATCAAACCCCAAGCTTGTTCCATTTGAGTACATGGCTTGTGGGTGTCAGAGACTGAACTGCAGTGTCTCACTGTCCACTCATCTGACTCTCCCGGTGTGGAGGAGAGCGGGCAGATCGGAGGACCTCTTTGTAGGACTGCTCCTGGGCCTGGCCAAAAAGCCATCAAGTGGTCCAGGCAGCGAGCGGTCGAGGGGGTCATTTGGCCCGATTGCCTGCTGATCTTCTGCGGCTATGTTTGTGCCCGGGTGGCTCTGGAGATGGAGCACACGGTGTCGGCCGGCACGCTTGAGGCCTTCCGCGACCGGTGGGTGCCGCGGGGACTGGAGTGCATCATCACCCTGGCCAACCGAATTTTAATTTAATTTGTTCAGGTTCCTTTAAAGTTTTATTAATTTACAGTCAATTTTGTTTAATCACCCCAATAAAAGAGTACTCTCATCTGACTCACTCGGTGCGGAGGGGAGCGGGCAGATCGGAGGACCTCCTCATAGGACTGCTCCTGGGCCTGGCCATAAAGGCCATTAACTGGTCCAGGCAGCAGGCGGTCGAGGGGGTCGTTCGGCCCGATTGCCTGCCGATCTTCCGCTGCCACGTTTGCGCCCGGGTGGCCTTGGAGATGGAGCACGCGGTGTCTGCGACCCGTGGGCACTGCAGGGACTAAAGTGCATCATCACCCCGGCAACCAAATTTTAATTTAATTTATTAAGTTTAATTTCATGTATTTTTGTTAAGTTACAGTTTATTTGTTTATGGGTTGCTTAAAAAGAGTACACTCATCTGAAATTCCTTTCAACCACCCTTTATGGAACTATCCTGTATCAGATTTGAAATCCGTTATTTTCTGTATCATTTAACCCTTTTTGGATCCGATTTAGTAAAAACTCCTCCACACAGACTGCATGTGATCGCCTTTGAAATGTTCTGATCTTTGTAATTGTCATTGCTGATTTTGATGGTCTCATTGATTCAATCTCTTGTTATTAACATACCTTGCACTATTTCTTTAATTAAGATAATTTTTTCTGATACTTCCTTTATCAGGTCTTTAGTGCCTCCATTGAACCCTGTCAATAATCCTTAATTAGGGTTTAGGGGCTGGGGATCGGGTTAGGATGTTAGGCTGTGAGACAGTGATTCGGGACAGAAACCACTATTGACAACGCCAGTGTCACTAGACATGTTCTCTTTCATTTCATGGTGTTTTAACCTCACGCAGATGAGTCAGAAAACAGCCTCATGAATTGTTAATTCAAGGAACCTTCTTTCTGGCCCGAGCCTGATTTCCTCCCTTCTTTCACATCTCTGCATTTGACACAGAAAAAGACATCAGGGTGATATGTTGCCTCCCTGGTGCCAGGGTCAAGGATGTCACTGAACGGCTGCAGGGCATTCTGAAGGGGGAGGGCGAACAGTCAGAGGTCGTGGTTCACATTGGTACCAACGACATGGGTAGAAAGAGGGATGAGGTCCTGCAACAAGAATTTAGGGAGCTAGGTAGCAGATTAAAAAGCAGGACCTCAAAGGTTGTAATCTCTGGATTACTCCCGGTGCCACGTGCTAGTGAGTATAGGAATAGGAGGATAGAGCAGATGAATGCGTGGCTAAAGAGTTGGTGCAGGAGGGAGGGCTTTAGTTTCCTGGATCACTGGGTCTGCTTCTGGGGAAGGTGGGACCTGTGCAAGTCGGATGGGTTGCACCTGAACCGGAACGGGACCAACATCCTTGCGGGGAGGTTTGCTAGTACTGTTGCGGGGGGGGGTTTAAACTAACTTGGCAGGGGGATGGGATATGGAGTGGAGCTATAGTAGGGGGTGATGCACAGCCAAATATAGAGGAAACAACAAGTCAGCCTGGAAGGCAGTGCAAATATATAACAGCACAAGGGAGTATGGCAAGGCTGGATGGCATTTATTTTAATGCAAGGAGTCTTGCGAGTAAGGCAGATGAATTGAAGTTATTGATGAACACATGGGAGTATGATATTGTTGCTATCACAGAGACATGGTTGTAGGAGGGGCAGGACTGGCAGCTCAATATTCCGGGGTATAGAATCTTCAGGCGAGACAGAATGGGGTGTAAAAGAGGAGGGGGTGTCGCAATATTAATCAAGGAGTCAATTACTGCTGTAAGGAGTGATGATATCTTAGCAGGTTCCTCTAATGAGGCCATATGGGTAGAACTTAAAAACAAAAAAGGGGCAAGCACTTTGCTGGGAGTGTACGAAAGGCCCCCAAATAGTCAGGGGGAGATAGAGGAACAGATATGTAGGCAAATCTCAGAGAAGTGTAGAAATAATAGGGTAATAATAGTAGGGGATTTCAACTTCCCCAATATTAACTGGGATAGTCAGAGTGTGAAAGGCTTAGAGGGTGCGGAATTCTTAAAGTGCACCCAGGAGAGCTTTTTGAGCCAGCATGTAGAAAGTCCTACAAGAGAGAGGGCGGTACTGGACCTAATTCTAGGGAATGTAGCCGGGCAAGTGGTAGAAGTGTTAGTAGGAGAGCATTTTGGTGACAGTGACCATAATTCGGTGAGATTTAAGGTAGTCATGGAAAAGGACAATATGGACCGGAAATAAAGGTTCTAAATTGGGGGAAGGCCGATTTTAATATGATAAGGCAGGATCTGGCCAAAGTGGACTGGGATCAGCTACTTGTAGGAAAATCCACATCAGAGCAATGGGAGTCTTTCAGAAAGGAAATAGAGAGAGTACAATGGCAACATGTTCCCGTAAAGGTCAAGGGTGGGACCAACAAGTCCAGGGAACCCTGGATGTCAAGGGATATACAAGAGTGGATTAGGAAAAAAAGGGAGGCTTTTGGCAGATACAAAGGACTAAAAACAGTGGAAGCCCTAGAGGAGTATAGAAAGTGCAGGGGGGTACTTAAAAATGAAATTAGGAGCGCGAAGAGGGGGCATGAAATAACACTGGCGGGCAAAATAAAGCAAAATCCCAAGGTGTTTTATAAGTATATTAAGGGCAAGAGGATAACCAGGGAAAGAGTAGGGCCCATTAGGGACCAAAGTGGCAATCTGTGTGTAGAGCCGGAAGATGCGGGTGAGGTTTTAAATGAATATTTTGCATCTGTGTTCACTATGGAGAAGGACGATGTAGGCATAGAAATCAGGCAGGGGGATTGTGATATACTTGAACAAATTAACATTGCGAGGGAGGAGGTACTAGCGGTTTTAGCGGGTTTAAAAGTGGATAAATCCCCAGGCCCAGACGAGATGTATCCCAGGCTGCTGTGTGAGGCAAGGGAGGAGATTGCAGGGCCTCTGACACAAATTTTCAGAACCTCTCTGGCCACAGGGGAGGTGCCAGAGAACTGGAGGACAGATAACGTAGTACCATTATTCAAGAAGGGTAGTAGGGATAAACCAGGGAATTACAGGCCAGTGAGCCTAACATCAGTGGTAGGGAAATTATTGGAAAAAATTCAGAGGGACAGAATTAGTCTCCACTTGGAGAGGCAAGTATTAATCAAGGATAGTCAGCATGGTTTTGTCAGGGGGAGATCATGTCTAACCAATTTGATTGATTTTTTTGAGGGGGTGACTAGGTGTGTGGATGAGGGTAGTGCAGTTGATGTACTCTACATGGACTTCAGTAAGGCTTTTGACAAAGTCCCGCATGGGAGACTGATCATGAAGGTAAGAGCCCATGGGATCCAGGGCAATTTGGCACATTGGATCCAAAATTGGCTTCGTGGCAGGAGGCAGAGGGTGATGGTCGAAGGTTGTTTTTGTGACTGGAAGCCTGTGTCCAGTGGTTACCGCAGAGATCGATGCTGGGTCCCTTGCTGTTTTTAGTGTACATTAATGATTTAGATATGAATGTAGGAGCTATGATCAGTCAGTTCGCAGATGACACGAAAATTGGTGGAGTGGTAAATAGCGAGGAGGGAAGCCTCAGGCTACAGGACGATATAGATGGGTTGGTCAGATGGGCAGAAGAGTGGCAAATGGAATTTAACCCTGAAAAGTGTGAGGTGATGCATTTTGGGAGAACTCATAAGGCAAGGGAATACACAATGAATGGTAGGACCCTAGGAAGGACAGAGGATCAGAGGGACCTTGGTGTGCATGTACATAGATCCCTGAAGGCAACAGGACAGGTAGATAAGGTGGTTAAGAAGGCATATGGGATACTTGCCTTCATTAGCCGAGGCATAGAATATAAGAGCAGTGAGGTTATGATGGAGCTGCACAAAACGCTAGTTAGGCCACAGCTGGAATACTGTGTGCAGTTCTGGTCGCCACACTATAGGAGTGATGTGATTGTATTGGAGAGGGTGCAGAGGAGATTCACCAGGATGTTATCTGGGCTGGAGCGCTTCAGCTATGAAGGGAGACTGGACAGGCTGGGGTTGTTTTCCTTGGAGCAGAGAAGGCTGAGGGAGGACCTGATTGAGGTGTACAAAATTGTGAGGGGCATAGATAGGGTAGATTGAAAGGAACTTTTCCCCTTAATAGAGGGGTCAATAACCAGGGGGCATAGTTTCAATGTATGGGGCAGGAGGTTTAGAGGGGATTTGAGGAAAAACTTTTTCACCCAGAGGGTGGTTGGAATCTGAACTCACTGCCTGAAAGGGTGGTAGAGGCAGGAAGCCTCACAACATTCAAGAAGCATTCAGATGAACACTTGAAACGCCATAGCATACAAGGCTACGGACCAAGTGCTGGAAACTGGGATTAGAATAGACAGGGCTTGATGGGCGGCGCGGACACGATGGGCCGAAGGGCCTCTTTCTGTGCTGTCTAACTCTATGACTCTATGACGTGTCCCGCGGGGACAATGTGACCTGTTCACACTGGAGGAGCCCAGCGCGCAGGCGCAGTGCCCGCCCGTATCTGGAGCATGCGCAGTGTCACTGTGATCCGGGCCCTCCGAGTGCGACCAGCGGAATTCGGCGGGAGAAACGGTTTTTCCGCTGATTGCGAATCAGGGGCCGCAGGGAGGTAACGCATCCGGCGGGTGAGCTTCATAATCACCTGATGTAGGCCGCAAGCCCTGAATGAGAACCTACGGGTTCCGCGTTTGCAACTCCGAGGCTTTTTTCCCCGGCAACAGGCCCAGGCTAAGGGCGGCCATTTTTGTAACGGAAAGCAGCGTCTTTGTTTGCCGCCATCTTGATTCGTGTGGCCATCTTTGTAAAGGAAGCAAAGGTGGGCGGGGCTTCAGGGTCCCAGGAGAACTGAACCCAGCCAGAGTCAGCACCCTCAGGGGAGGAGAGGGAGGGGAACCAGTGAGTGTAGAACTGAACCCAGCCAGAGTCAGCACCTTCAGGGGAGGAGAACCAGTGAATGTAGAACTGAACCCAGCCAGAGTCAGCACCTTCAGGGGAGGAGAACCAGTGAATGTAGAACTGAACCCAGCCAGAGTCAGCACCTTCAGGGGAGGAGAGGGAGGGGAACCAGTGAGTGTGGAACTGAACCCAGACAGAGTCAGCACCTTCAAGGGAGGAGAGGGAGGGGAACCAGTGAGTGTAGAACTGAACCCAGCCAGAGTCAGCACCTTCAGGGGAGGAGAGGGAGGGGAATCTGTCAGTGTGGAACTGAACCCAGCCAGAGTCGGGGGAGAAAACTGGGAGTAGAGGAGAAATTGTTTTGAGATGTGTTTGGATTTCAGCACAGGGAGGAGGGAGAGTGTATGGGGCCGGGATTTAATTCTTTGGGGAACTAGAGAGGAAAGAATGTTGCCTAGAAACAAGAAATGTCTGTTCTGAATTTCTGTCCTGTACTTACAGTGATGAGTTTTGTAAACTCCTTTTACAGGGTATTGGAAGGGGAGGATTTGCAGACGGGAAACTCAAACCAAACATTACGTCAAGATCTGACAGAGTCACTCGTTTACTCAGGACCTGAATATCATCGGCCTTTGAATGTGGAAGGAGAAATGTTTGTCTGTTCTGTCTGTGGGAAAAGATTTCAAACATCAGTGTGACTGGAAAAGCACCGAGACACACACACGAGTGAGAGTGTTCCAGTGCACTGCCTGTGGAAAGAGCTTTAACCAGTTACACAGCCTGAAAAAACATCGCACCATTCACAGTGGGGAGTAACCGTACACGTGTTGTGTGTGACGAGGCTTCAACTGATCGTCCAACCTGGAGAGACACAAGGACACCCGCACCACGGAGAAACCGTGGAAATGTGGGGAATGTGGGAAGGGATTCATTTCCCCAGCCCAACTGGAAATTCATCAGCGCAGTCACACCAGGGAGAGACCGTTCACCTGCTCCGTTTGTGGAAAGGGATTCACGAATTCATCCCACCTGCCGAAACACCAACGTGTTCACACTGGGGAGAGGCCGTTTACCTGCTCCGAGTGTGGGAAGGGATTCACTCGGTCATCCGACCTGCTGATACACCAGCGAGTTCACACCGGGGAGAGACCGTTCACCTGCTCTGAGTGTGGGAAGGAATTCACTCGGCCATCCAGCCTGCTGAAACACCAGCGAGCTCACACTGGGGAGAGGCCGTTCACCTGCTCTGAGTGTGGGAAGGGATTCACTCAGTTATCCAGCCTGCTGAAACACCAGCGAGCTCACACTGGGGAGAGGCCTTTCACCTGCTTTGAGTGTGGGAAGGGATTCACTGTGTCATCGAGCCTGCTGACACCAGCGAGTTCATACTGGGGAGAGGCCGTTCACCTGCTCCGTGTGTGGGAAGGGATTCACTCGATCATCCAGCCTGCTGAGACACCAGCGAGTTCACAAGTGACTGCAGGGGTTCGATTCTGCTGTTATTGCTGCTGTTAATCACATCCAGGACTGAACCTTTTTCATTCTGACAGTTGGGGTTTGTTTCTGCTGATGTTAATAACCCTTATAACTGGGCTGGAGTTTAATATTTTGATATTTTAAATAACACAGTGTGTCGATATTTGATGTCTCCAAGATAAGAGGAGACTAATTGATGTCCTGTTGCCGACTGCTCCATTTTTGGGCCTTTTCTCTTTTCTAACTCGAGATTATTTCAGTTCTCGTACCATCGGTTACTCTCATGGACAAGTCCCAGCTCCCCATACCTTCCAGAGTGCCTCTCCTAGCCTTGGTATCCAGGGAAGGTCTCGGTAACACGCCCGGGATCACTAAACACAAAACCCAGTCTGTTAATCACTTTCAGCTACTGGACTTAGCGTGTGTCCCACAGCATCTCTCTCACCTTCGATGTGTGAATAGAGCATCACGCCTGCAAACCTGCTTTCAATTTAAATTTGAATCCACTCAGCAAGTGTATTTAAAACAATACGTACAAGTAAACAGATCACATCAAATAATTGGCGAAGGTTTAGAGTCAACAAGATGAACAAGTGAACACATCACGGCCCAATACCCCAGCTCTATATTCACAGGAGAAAGTCTGTTATCTAAATCCTTGAGTGGACAGAGTAGAGAAAGATCCCAACTCTAAGAACATCTAGAATCTGTTGTAAATATCTTTCAAATCCTGACTGGTCCAATCTGTCGGTTTCCTTTCAATTGAAGTGAATGGAAGATGAGAGGGGTGTTGGCATATGGACCTCGGTTAATTCAGCTTCTGAAAGGTGTTCATGTTTAGTTCATTCGATATCGGGGGAAATGTGGTCGGTATCATTAGAGAGAGAGAGAGATTTCACTGAGCAACAGCTGGTGTTTGCAACCAACTGGCCTTGGATATTTTCATCATAGAATGTTTCGATCAGAAATATGATGTTGGGATAAGAAAAGTCTGGAGACTAGTGGTTTGTGCTGCCCCAGGAAGGCCACAGTGTTTTTACCTGCTTCTAACGTTGTTGATGTGTGTTGAAGAAAATGCAGACTTGTGTCTCTGGACTGTGCAGTAGCCAGAGACGACCATATTAGGCAATGCCAGCTCCAGTTTGATAAGAGGTTGATGGCAGAGCAAGAGATCCAGCAGTTTTAAGAATTTATCTCCCGTTATCTGCAGACATCGAATGTCGCAGCGTGCTGACAAAATTGGACTTAAGACTTGAACCTATTGGGTTCAATTATTGGGATCGATTGTTATAGAATTGAATTGTTATAGAATGGAAAAGTAGTGAAGTTATGCTAAACTTTTATCGAAACTTGGTTAGACCACACTTGGAGCACTGCGTACAATTCTGGTCACCATATTATAAAAAGGATATAGAGGCACTGGAGAGGGTGCAGAGAAGATTTACAAGGATGATACCAGAAATGAGAGGGTATACCTGTCAGGAAAGGATGGACAGGCTGGGTCTATTTTCTCTTGAAAAAAGAATTCTGAGGGGTGACCTAATAGAGGTCTTTAAAATTATGAAAGATTTTGATAGAGTGGATACAGAGAGAGTGTTTCCACTTGTGGGGAAGAGCATAACTAGAGGCCATCAATATAAGATAGTCACTAAGAAATCCATTGGGGAATTCAGGAGAAACTTCTTTACCCAGAGAGTGGGGAGAATGTGGAACTCGCTACCACAGGGAGTGGTTGAAGCAAATAGTTTAGATACATTTAAGGGGAGGCTAGACAAGCATATGAGGGAGAAGGGAATAGAGGGTTATGCTGATAAGTTAGATGGGGAAAGACGGGAGGAGGCTCGAGTGGAGCATAAACGCCGGCATGGACTGGTTGGGCCGAATGGCCTGTTTCTGTGCCGTATATCCTGTGTAATCCTGTGTAGTCACAGCAAACAGACAGTTTAACAGACTGCCCATGGTCCACTCTAACCCCCACCTTCTCTCTCTCTCACTATTCATGGACACTGCTGCAGTAATTGCTCCTCTGACCTTTCCTCTCTTGTCCCTCCGACACCCCTAATACACGGCCCGACACAATCTCCCTCCCCCTACATCCTCACTGAGCTGGAATCCATACCAGTCTCCCCATCTGCACCTCGTTCTCTCCCTGGATCCGAAAGCTACTGAACTCAGTCTTCTCTCCTGAAGTCGACAGGCTCTAAAACTGAAGCTTGGTGTCCCTCAGTCCCTGCTCCTCCCCTTCTCTCCTCCTCTTTTCCCCCGGGCTGTGACCACACTCTGGGCCTTGGGCCTTGCCCGGGGATTCTCAGTATGAACAGGTGGGGTGTGTTTTGAGACAGGGTGTCTCCGCTCTCCTCCTCTTTTCCCCCGGGGTGTGTCCACACTCTGGGCCTTGGGCCTTGCCCGGGGATTCTCAGTATGAACAGGTGGGGTGTGTTTTGAGACAGGGTGTCCCCGCTCTCCTCCTCTTTTCCCCGGGGTGTGTCCACACTCTGGGCCTTGGGCCTTGCCCGGGGATTCTCAGTATGAACTGGTGGGGTGTGTTTTGAGACAGGGTGTCTCCGCTCTCCTCCTCTTTTCCCCGGGGTGTGTCCACACTCTGGGCCTTGGGCCTTGCCCGGGGATTCTCAGTATGAACTGGTGGGGTATGTTTTGAGACAGGGTGTCTCCGCTCTCCTCCTCTTTTCCCCTTGGTTCTGTTCCACACTCTGGGCCTTGGGCCTTGCCCGGGGATTCTCAGTATGAACAGGTGGGGTGTGTTTTGAGACAGGGTGTCTCCGCTCTCCACCTTTAAAGGGACAAGGAGACGACCAGCTGGCCTGAATGGCCCTGCTTTATGACATCACTGCAGTGCCCGGCAACCAACCTCCCTGAGCCCTGCTCATTATGGGCTGGCAGTGTTTGATGGGACAGTGCAGAGGGAGCTTTACTCTGTATCTCACCCGTGTTGTACCTGCCCTGGGAGTGTTTGATGGGACAGTGTAGAGGGAGCTTTACTCTGTATCTAACCCGTGCTGTACCTGCCCTGTGAGTGTTTGATGGGACAGTGCAGAGGGAGCTTTACTCTGTATCTAACCCGTGCTGTATCTGCCCTGTGAGTGTTTGATGGGACAGTGCAGAGGGAGCTTTACTCTGTATCTAACCCGTGCTGTACCTGCCCTGGGAGTGTTTGATGGGACAGTGTAGAGGGAGCTTTACTCTGTATCTAACCCGTGCTGTACCTGCCCTGGAGTGTTTGATGGGACAGTGTAGAGGGAGCTTTACTCTGTATCTAACCCTGTGCTGTACCTGCCCTGGGAGTGTTTGATGGGACAGTGTAGAGGGAGCTTTACTCTGTATCTAACCCGTGCTGTACCTGCCCTGGGAGTGTTTGATGGGACAGTGTAGAGGGAGCTTTACTCTGTATCTAACCCGTGCTGTACCTGCCCTGGGAGTGTTTGATGGGACAGTGTAGAGGGAGCTTTACTCTGTATCTAACCCGTGCTGTACCTGCCCTGGAGTGTTTGATGGGACAATGTAGAGGGAGCTTTACTCTGTATCTAACCCGTGCTGTACCTGCCCTGGGAGTGTTTGATGGGACAGTGTAGAGGGAGCTTTACTCTGTATCTAACCCGTGCTGTACCTGCCCTGGGAGTGTTTGATGGGACAGTGTAGAGGGAGCTTTACTCTGTATCTAACCCGTGCTGTACCTGCCCTGGGAGTGTTTGATGGGACAGTGTAGAGGGAGCTTTACTCTGTATCTAACCTGTGCTGTACCTGCCCTGGGAGTGTTTGATGGGACAGTGTAGAGGGAGCTTTACTCTGTATCTAACCCGTGCTGTACCTGCCCTGGGAGTGTTTGATGGGACAGTGTAGAGGGAGCTTTACTCTGTATCTAACCCGTGCTGTACCTGCCCTGGGAGTGTTTGATGGGACAGTGTAGAGGGAGACTTATACCTTATCTAACCCGTGCTGTACCTGCCCTGGGAGTGTTTGATGGGACAGTGTAGAGGGAGCTTTACTCTGTATCTAACCCGTGCTGTACCTGCCCTGGGAGTGTTTGATGGGACAGTGTAGAGGGAGCTTTACTCTGTATCTAACCCGTGCTGTACCTGCCCTGGGAGTGTTTGATGGGACAGTGTAGAGGGAGCTTTACTCTGTATCTAACCCGTGCTGTACCTGCCCTGGGAGTGTTTGATGGGACAGTGTAGAGGGAGCTTTACTCTGTATCTAACCCGTGCTGTACCTGCCCTGGGAGTGTTTGATGGGACAGTATAGAGGGAGCTTTACTCTGTATCTAACCCGTGCTGTACCTGCCCTGCGAGTGTTTGATGGGATAGTGTAGAGGGAGCTTTACTCTGTATCTAACCCGTGCTGTACCTGCCCTGGGAGTGTTTGATCGGACAGTATAGAGGGAGCTTTACTCTGTATCTAACCCGTGCTGTACCTGCCCTGGGAGTGTTTGATGGGACAGTGTAGAGGGAGCTTTACTCTGTATCTAACCCGTGCTGTGCCTGCCCTGGCAGCGTTTGATGGGACATTGCAGTGGGAGATTTACTCTGTATCTAACCCGTGCTGTACCTGCCCTGGGACTGTTTCATGGGACAGTGCAGAGGGAGCTTTACTCTGTATCTAACCTGTGCTGTACCTGCCCTGGGAGTGTTTGATGGGACAGTGTAGTGTGAGCTTTACTCTGTATCTAACCCGTGCTGTACCTGCACTGGGAGTGTTTGATGGGACAGTGTTGAGGGAGCTTTACTCTGTATCTATCCCGTGCTGTACCTGCCCTGGGAGTGTTTGATGGGACAGTGTAGTGGGAGCTTTACTCTATATCAAACCCGTGCTGTACCTGCCCTAGGAGTGTTTGATGGGACAATGTAGAGGGAGCTTTACTCGATCTAACCCGTGCTGTACCTGCCCTGGGAGTGTTTGATGGGACAGTATAGAGCGAGCTTTACTCTGTATCTAACCCGTGCTGTACCTACCCTGGGAGTGTTTGATGGGACAGTATAGAGGGAGCTTTAATCTGTTTCTACCCCATGCTGTATCTGCCCTGGGAGTGTTTGATGGGATAGTGTAGAGGGAGCTTTACTCTAAATCTAACCTCTGCTGTACCTGCCCCAGGAGTCTTTGATGGGACAGTATAGAGGGAGCTTTTACTCTATATGTAACCCGTGCTTTACCTGACCTGCGAATGTTTGATGGGATAGAGTAGTACTCTGTATCTAACCCGTGCTGTACCTGCCCTCGGAGTGTCTGATGGGACAGTACAGAGCGAACTTTACTCTTTATCTAACCCGTGCTGTACCTACCCTGGGAGTGTTTGGTGGGACAATGTAGAGTGAGCTTTACTCTGTATCTGAACCATGCTGTACGTGCCCTAGGAGTATTTGTTGGGATAATGTAGGGGGAGTTTTACTCTGTATCTAACCCGTGCTGTGCCTGCCCTGGGAGTGTTCGATGGGATAGTGTGAAGGGAGCTTTACTCTGTCTTTAACCCGTGCTGTACCTGCCCCAGGAGTGTTTGATGGGACAATGTAGAGGGAGCTTTACCCTGTATCTTACCCGTGCTGTACCTGCCCTGGGAGTGTTTGATGGGACAGTATAGAGGGAGCTTTACTATGTAACTAACCCGTGCTTTACCTGCTCTGCGAGTGTTTGATGGGATAGTGTAGAGGGAGCTTTACTCTGCATCTAACCCGTGCTGTGCCTGCCCTGGGAGTGTTTGATCGGACAGTATCGAGGGAGCTTTTACTCTGTATCTAACCCGTGCTATACCTGCCCTGGGAGTGTTCGATGGGTTAGTGTAGAGGGAGATTTACTCTGTATCTAACCCGTGCTGTACCTGCCCTGGGACTGTTTCATGGGACAGTGTAGAGGGAGCTTTAATCTGTATCTAACCCGTGCTGTACCTGCCCTGGGAGTGTTTGATGGACAAAATTGAGAGGTCGCAAAACACCAGGTTATAGTCCAACAGTTTTATTTGAAATCACAAGCTTTCGGAGCTATCGATCGCCCCTTCCTCAGGTGAAGTCAGTTTGATGGGACAGTGCAGAGGGAGCTTTACTCTGTATCTAACCCGTGCTGTACCTGCCCCAGGAGTGTTTGATGGGACAATGTAGAGGGAGCTTTACCTTGTATCTAACCCGTGCTGTGCCTGCCCTAGGAGTGTTTGATGGGACAATATAGAGGGAGCTTTACTCGATCTAACCCGTGCTGTACCTGCCCAAGCAGTGTTTGATGGGACTGAAAAGAGCGAGCTTTACTCTGTATCTAAGCCGTGCTGTACCTACCCTGGGAGTGTTTGGTGGGACAATGTGGAGGGAGCTTAACTCTGTCTCTAACCCGTGCTGTACCTGCCCTAGGAGTGTTTGATGGGATAATGTAGAGGGAGCTTTACTCTGTATCTAACCCGTGCTGTACCTGCCCTGGGAGTTTTTCATGGGACAGTGTAGAGGGAGCTTTAATCTGTATCTAACCCGTCCTGTACCTGCCCTGGGAGTGTTTGATGGGACAGTGCAGAGGGAGCTTTACTCTGTATCTAACCCGTGCTGTACCTGCCCCAGGAGTGTTTGATGGGACATTGTAGAGGGAGCTTTTTTATGTATATAACGTGCTCTACCTGCCCTGAGAGAGTTTGATGGGACAGTGTAGAGGGAGCTTTACTCTGTATCTAACCCGTTCTGTACCTGCCCTGGGAGTGTTTGATGGGACAGTGTAGAGGGAGCTTTACTCTGTATCTAACCCGTGCTGTACCTGCCCTGGGAGTGTTTGATGGGACAGTGTAGAGGGAGCTTTACTCTGTATCTGACCCGTGCTGTACCTGCCCTGGCAGTGTTTGATGGGACAGTGTAGAGGGAGCTTTACTCTGTATCTAACCGTGCTGTACCTGCCCTGGGAGTGTTTGATGGGACAGTGTAGAGGGAGCTTTACTCTGTATCTAACCCGTGCTGTACCTGCCCTGGGAGTGTTTGATGGGACAGTGTAGAGGGAGCTTTACTCTGTATCTAACCCGTGCTGTACCTGCCCTGGGAGTGTTTCATGGGACAGTGTAGAGGGAGCTTTACTCTGTATCTCACCCGTGCTGTACCTGCCCTGGGAGTGTTTGATGGGACAATGTAGAGGGGGTTTTACTCTGCATCTCACCCAATGCTGTACCTGCCTTGGGAGTGTTTGATGGGACAGTGTAGAGGGAGCTTTACTCTGTATCTAACCCGTGCTGTACCTGCCCTGGGAGTGTTTTATGGGGACAGTGTAGAGGGAGCTTTACTCTGTATCAAACCCATGCTGTACCTGCCCTGGGAGTGTTTGATGGGCCTGTGTCGAGGGAGCTTTACTCTGTATCTAATCTATGCTGTACCTTCCCTGAGAGTGTTTGATGGGACAGTGTAGAGGGAGCTTTTCTCTGTATGTAACCCGCGCTTACCTTCCCTGGAAGTGTTTGATGGTCAGTGCAGAGGGAGCTTTACTCTTTATCTAACCCGTGCTGTACCTGCCCTGGGACTGTTTGATGGGACAGTGTTGAGGGAGCTTTACTCTGTATCTAACACGTGCTGTACCTGGCCTGGGACTGTTTGATGGGACAGTGTAGAGGGAGCTTTAATCTGTATCTAAACCGTGCTGTACCTGCCCTGGGAGTGTTTGATGGGACAGTGTAGAGGGAGCTTTACTCTGTATCTAACCCGTGCTGTACCTACCCTGGGAGTGTTTGGTGGGACAAAGTGGAGGGAGCTTAACTCTGTATGTAACCTGTGCTGTACCTGCCCTGGGAGTGTTTGATGGGACTGTGTAGAGGGAGCTTTACTCTGTATCTAACCCCGTACTGTACCTTACCTGGGAGTGTTTGATGGGACAGTTTAGAGGGAGCTTTACTCTGTCTGTAACCGGTGCTGTACTTGCCCTGGGAGTGTTTGATGGGACAATGTAGAGGGAGCTTTAATCTGTATCTAACCCGTGCTGTACCTGCCTGGTGAGTGTTTGATGGGACAGTGCAGAGCGAGTTTTGCTTTGTATCAAACCCGTGCTGTACCTGCCCGGGGAGTGTTTGATGGGAGAGTGTAGAGGGAGCTTTACTCTGTATCTAACCCGTGCTGTACCTGCCCTGGGAGTGTTTGGTGGGACAATGTAGAGGGAGCTTTACTCTGTATCTAAACCATGCTGTACGTGCCCTCGGAGTATTTGATGGGATAATGTAGAGGGAGTTTTACTCTGTATCTAACCCGTGCTGTACCTGCCCTGGGAGTGTTTGATAGGATAGTGTCGATGGAGTTTTCCTCTGTATCTAACCCGTGCTGTACCTGCCCGGGGAGTGTTTGATGGGACAGTCTCGAGCGAGTTTTACTATGTATCTAACCCGTGCTGTACCTGCCCTGCAAGTGTTTAATGGGATAGTGTAAAGGGAGCTTTACTCGACATGTAACCTGTGCAGTACCTGCCCTGGGAGTGTTTAATGGGACAGTGTAGAGGGAGCTTTAATCTGTATCTAACCCGTGCTGTATCTGCCCTGGGAGTGTTTGATGGGACATTGTAGAGGGAGCTTCATTCTGTATATAAGGTGCTCTACCTGCCCTGGTACTGTTTGGTGGGACAATGTAGAGGGAGCTTTTCTCTAAATCTAACCCATGCTGTACCTGCCCTGGGAGTGTTTGATGGGACAGTGTCGAGGGAGCTTTACTCTGTATCTAACCCGTGCTATACCTGCCCTGGGAGTGTTTCATGGGACAGTATAGAGGGAGCTTTACTCTGTATTTAACCCGTGCTGTGGGACTACAGGGGATAGGAGCAGGAGTAGGCCATACGGCCCCTTGATCCTGCTCCGCCATTCAATAAGACCATGGCTGATCTTTGAACTCAACTCCACTTTCCCACCCGCTCCGCATATCCCTTGATTCCCTTAATATCCCTTGATTCCCTTAATATCCAAAAATCTATCGATCTCAGCCATGAATATACTCAACGACTCAGCATCCACGGCCTTCTGGGGTAGAGAATTTCAAAGATTCACAACCCTCTCATCTCAGTCCTAAATGACCTTCCCTTATCCTGAGACTATGCCCCCTTGTTCTCGACTCTCCAGCCAGGGGAAGCAGCCTCTCAGCATCTACCCTGTCAAGCCCTCTCAAAATCTTATATGTCTCAATGAGATCACTTCTCATTCTTCTAAACTCCAGAGAGTATAGGCCCAATCTACTCAATCTCTCCTCAAAGAACAACCCTCTCATCCCAGGAATCAATCTAGTCAACCTTTGTTGCACCCTCTCTAAGGCAAGTATATCCTTCCTTAGGTACAGAGACCAAAACTGCACACAGAACTCCAGGTGTGGTCTCACCAAAGCCCTGTACAGTTGTAGTAAGACTTCCTTACTCTTATATTCCAACCCCCTTGCAATAAAGGCCAACATGCCATTTGCCTTCCTAATTGCTTGTTGTACCTGCATGCTAGCTTTCTGTGATTTGTGTTCGAGGAAACCCAAATCCCTCTGAACAAAAACATTTCATAATTTCTCACCATTTAAAAAATATTCTGTTTTTCTATTCTTCCTACCAAAGTGAATAACTTCACATTTCTCCACATTAGACTCCATCTGCCACCTTCTTGCCCACTCACTTTACCTGTCAATATCCCTTTGCAGACTCTTTGTGTCCTGCTGGTGGGTGGCTGCTCATTATCCTCGGTGTGATTTAATCCCCTTTCCCACTGAATACTGCGGACAGACAGGATCACCTTGGGAACGGAATGTTCATTGTGACATCACTTTCTAAACAAGAGCCCACAAGACAATGGGTTCTCAATAAATGTTAAAGGGATTCAACGCTCTGAAGTTACACTGAATAAAGGAAATAAAATGCTGATCAGTCATGGCTGAAGATAATGATTTCTCTCTGTGGAATGTGCTTGCACACATTAAGAATGATGAGCTTTGTACACACACACACACACACACACACAGCAAACGTTTTGAGAGGCTCTTTTCAGTTGTTGCTCTGAACGCGCTGAGAGCTGGTGCACTCGGTGGGCATTAGGACCCTGCGGCCGCCCGTCCGGCGGTGCTGTGAGGTCACGGTTCCAGGCTCTGTCTCACCCAATCAGTGGGTCCCGCCAAAGCTCAATAGAAAATACTGCAGCAAAAACAATCCTGAACATTCACAAACTGGGAGCAATCGGCACAACACAACACAAGTGTGAATCAGTAAACTTTAACACACAGAGTCTGTCACTAATTAGTACAAAGTGCAGGGCACTATTGCTCACCGTCAGTCCTGTCCCTCAATCCCAGCTCATCTCTGGGGGATTGTTACAAGGTTCACCCCGTCCTTTCAACACAGATATTACCCACATAATCCCACATCAATTAGACATTGCACACAGCTTCTGACAGTTATTAACAAGACTAGACCGATGCTTCAAACCAATAAATAAATAAATCATCCCATCCCATCCTATCCCGATGGATAAAACCTCAGACGGTTCCTTAGTAAGGATTGCTCTGGTTCCTCACCATATATGTGTCAGGATACTGAAACCCAGCTTTCTCACAGTCCACTCCTGGAGGCCCCACTCCCTGAGCCTACAACCTTCAGCAGGGTCAGTGCTGGAGTTCCGCAGCGGGAGTGATCCCAGAGTAATGGTCGGGATCGCACCCCGTGGATGTTCCGGGTCGTGTATTTTTAGTTATCCTGGTGTCTAACACGCACACAATAAAACAGGGAATTCCTGGAAACACGCTTCAGGTCCTTCTTTATTTGGAGATCAAATGTCTGTTGTATAATTGTACCAGCAGTTAACAGGCTCCTGTGAACTCCTCCCTCTGCTATTTTAATGCAGACTTTAACCAATTTATTTTAAACGGGTTTATTTTAAATGAGCTAACACCTGCCTTAAAATGGTAGACTCAGGACTGTCACACACACATATTAAATCTTCGTGGAATAATTACTAGTCATTTTGAGACTGGAAACTTAACCCTGCCGTTTCACTTTCAGTCAGGAACAGATCGCAGTTTGACATCAATCTCTGATTTGACAGCACGTTTCCAGCATTTACCGTTGTTCTTCCTGACTCTAAACACAGTTGTAAAGGAGCCTTCTGTTCTGTGCCTTGGAGCTGTGACCCATGGGAGAGAGCGGCTGGGACACATTCCTTACAGGCCTCAAGATTAAAGGGATATAGGTCTGCAAAGGGATATAGATAGACTAAGTGAGTGGGCACCAAGGAGGCAGATGGAGTATAATGTAGGGAAATGTGAGGTTATTCACTTTGGTAGGAAGAATAGAAAAACAGAATATGTTTTAAATGGTGAGAAACTTTCAAATGTTGGTGTTCAGAGAGATTTGGGTGTCCTAGTGCAAGAAACACAGAAAGCTAGCATGCAGGTACAGCAAGCAATAAGGAAGGCAAATGGCATGTTAGCCTTTATTGCAAGTGGGTTGGAGTATAAGAGTCAGGAAGTCTTGCTACAATTGTACAGGGCCTTGGTGAGACCACACCTGAGTACTGTGCACAGTTTTGGTCTCCTTATCTAAGGAAGGATATACTTGCCTTGCAGGCGGTGCAACGAAGGTTCACGAGATTGATTCCTGGGATGAGAGGGCTGTGCTATGATGAGAGATTGATCGACCATTTAAGACTGAGATGAGGAGGAATTTCTTCACTCGGAGGGCTGTGAATCTTTGGAATTCTCTGCCCCAGAGGGCTGTGAATGTTCAGTTGTGAGTATATTCAAGGCTGAGATAGATAGATTTTTGGACTCAGGGGGAATCAAGGGATATGGAGACCGGGTGGGAAAGTGGAGTTGAGGTGGATGATCAGCCATGATCTTGTTGAATGGCGGAGCAGGCTCGAGGGGCCGTGTGACCTACTCCTTCTCCTAATTCTTGATCTTTTCTTATGTTCTTAATCTGCCCGGCAACTTTCCTTTCAGTGAAGAGAGACGAGAAAGACCAAAGTGCCGTTTGCCCCTCTCAGTGTGTCCCTGAAGGACTGTGTCCAGGCTGTAGTTCTGTTCCCGCCGTACGATCCTCCCCCCAGATTGTCCTTTCTGAACTCCAGCCAGGTGATGCTAAACACTCAGGTGGGAACGACAAAAATCCACAACAATGTGTTTAAAGCTAAGCTGATTTATTTGACATATATCCAGAAATTTAAACTCCAGGGGTTATTATCAGCAGAAACAAACCCCAGCTGTCAGTGTGAACACGATTCAGTTCAGGATGTAATTAACAGCAGCAAAAACATCAGAATCCAACACCTGCAGTCACTTGTGAACTCGCTGGTGTCTCAGCAGGTTGGATGACCGAGTGAATCCCTTCCCACACTCGGAGCAGGTGAACGGTCTCTCCCCAGTGTGAACTCACTGGTGTCTCAGCAAGTTGGATGACTGAGTGAATCCCTTCCCACACTCGGAGCAGGTGAACGGTCTCTCCCCTGTGTGAACTCGCTGGTGTGTCAGCAGGTTGGGTGACTGAGTGAATCCCTTCCCACACTCGGAGCAGGTGAATGGCCTCTCCCCAGTGTGAACTCGCTGGTGTCTCAGCAGATCCTTTTTGCTTTTAAATCTCTTCTCACAGTCAGAACATTTAAAAGGTCTCTCATCAGTGTGAACACGTTGATGACACATCAGTTCCCCGGAATATTTAAAGCATTTCCTGCAGTCCGGGTATTTAAAAGGTCTCTCGTCAGTGTGAACTCGCTGGTGTGTCAACAGGTTGGATGACTGAGTGAATCCCTTACCACACTCAGAGCAGGTGAACGGCCTCTCCCCGGTGTGAACTCGTCGATGTGTTTCCAGCTCAAATGGGTAGTTGAATCGCTTCCCACAGTCCCCACATTTACACGGTTTCTCCCCGGTGTGACTGCGCTTGTGTCTCGACAGGCCAGAGGATTGGCTGAAGCCTCGTTCACACACAGAACACATGTACGGTTTCGCCCCGCTCTGAACGGTGCTTTCTGCTTCCATGCTCGAAGGTCCTGATGAATTGAGCGACTCAGTCAGATCCTGAAGTGATGTTTGGTTTGAGTTTCCCGTCTGCAAATCCTCCCCTTCTAATACCCTGTAAAATGAATTTGAAACAGGAAAAAGGGAGGGTGAGGGAGAACCCACAAAAACACAAAGGCAGGTTGTGAAATTGAGCTGAATGAATCTGGGAATTTGTGGGGCCGGCACCAGAAAAAAGTGACCATGAAAGCTGCCGGATTGTCGTAAAAACACAACTGGTTCACTAATGTCCTTCAGGGAAGGGAACCCGCCACCCGGTCTGGGCCGACACAAGACTCTGGCCTCTGTGGGAGGAGAGAGAGGGAGGTGGGAGGGGGAGGAGTGAAGGAGTGACTTTATACATCTGCAACTCGACTAGACCTTTGACAGAACCTCCCAAACACGCGACCTCCACCACCTAGAAGGACAAGGGCAGCAGGTGCATGGGAACACCATCACCTCCCAGTTCCCCTCCAAGTCACACATTATCCTGACTTGGGCATATATCGCCGTTCCTACATCGTCGCTGGGTGAAAATCCTGGAACTCCTCACCGAACAGCATTCTGAGAGTACCAGAACTGTCCACAGTACTCCAGGTGTGGTCTCACCAAGGCCCTATATAATTGCAGGAAGAATTCTTTACTCTTATACCCCAATGCATTTGTAATAAAGGCTAACTTATCATTTGCTTGCTGTACCTGCATGTTAACTTTCTGTGATTCGTGTACAAGGACACGCAGGTCCCTCTGAACACCAACATTTCCGAGTCTCTCACCATTTAAAAAATATTCTGCTTTTCTATTTTTCCCACCAAAGTGGATAACTTCACATTTCTCCACATCTGCCATGTTCTTGCCCACTCACTTTACCTGTCTATATCCCATTGCAGGCTCTTTGTGTCCTCCTCACAGCTTATTTTCCCACCGAACTTTGTATCGTCAGCAAACTTGGATATATTTCATTCAGTCCCCTCATCGAAGTCATGGATACAGATTGTAAATAGCTGAGGCCCAAGCACTGATCCTTGCTGTACCCGACTAGTTACAGCCTGCCAACCCGAAAGTGACCCATTTATCCCTACTCTCTGTTTTCTGCCCGTTAACCAATCCTCAATCCATGCTAATATTTCACCCCAACCCCATGAGCCCTAATTTAGTGAAATAACCTCTTGTGTATCATTCTGTGATTCTATGAAATCTGCATTCTTCCCACTCGGGCCTCTTGTACAACCCCCACTCCCTAGGCTCCACCATTGGCAGCCGTGCCTTCAGTTACCAAGTCTTTGGTCACCTGTCCGAATCTCTCCTTCTTTGGCTCGGAGTCAGTTTTTGACAGATTTCACTCTTGTGAAGGGCCTTGGAACATTTTACTACATTAAAGGCGCTATGTAAATGCAAGTTGTTGTTGGTGTGCTGCCATTGGCCTCAGCTTCGCCAGACAGAATCAGCCAGGGACGGCAGCTGTGCTGCTCCCCATGGTCGAAGTGCTGGCAGCTCATAGTATCGGCTCAAAGCTCAGAATTACCACTCGGCAAGGTACTGGAGGGCAAACAGTGACTGGGGCCGAACCCCACCATTACACAGCACCTTCAGTATCGGCTCACAGCTCAGAATTACCACTCGGCAAGGTACTGGAGGGCAAACAGTGACTGGGACCGAACCCCACCATCACACAGCACCTTCAGTACAGGCTCAAAGCTCAGAATTACCACTCGGCAAGGTACTGGAGGGCAAACAGTGACTGGGACCGAACCCCACCATCACACAGCACCTTCAGGAGAGAAAGGGAGAAAAATCCGAGCCTGCGATGAATCTGGATTTCAAACAGCGAGGATGTGGGGAGGAGGGGGAGTGTGTGGGACGGGCGATTTACAGATTAGGAGGGGCAAGAGAGGAAAGAATGTTCCAGAGAAACTAGGACTGTCTGTTCAGAATTTCTATCCTGTACCGACAGTGATGGCTTTTGTAAATTACGAAGACAGGTTGCATGGACTAGGCGTCTATTCCCTTGAATATAGAAGATTACACGGTGATCCAATTGAGGTGTTTAAGATGATTAAAGGAGTTGATCGGGTAAACAGAGAGAAACTATTTCCTCTGGTGGGGGAGTCCACAGCAAGGGGGACATAACCTTAAAATCAGAGCCAGGCCGTTCAGGGGTGATGTCAGGAAGGACTTCTTCACACAAAGGGTACTGGAAATCTGGAACTCTCTCCCCAAAAACTGCTGTGCTGGGGTCAATAGAAAATCTCAAAACTGAGTGTGCAAGATTTTTGTCAGTCAAGGGTACTAAAGGTTACGGAACCAAGGCGGGTAGATGGAGCTCAGACACAGATCAGCCAGGATCTAATTGAATGAGGAACAGGGTCGATGGGCTGAATGGCCTTCTCCTGTTCCTACTTACAGTGATGACTTTTGTAAACAGCTTTTACAGGATATTAGGAGGGGAGGATATACAGACAGGATTAATCCTGGGCCCCTCCTGTTCCTGTGACAGACTGAACCAATCACACAGCTCGGTGTCAGATTGAATTATTCCTCTCTCCAGCCTGTAACCGAGGAAACTTGTAACACTGAGGCTGAAATTCTACTTCCATGAGCCGGGGATGCAGGCAGTGCTGGGCACAGAGGGAGCAGCAAACCGGGTTCAGAGTGGGCACGCTGGGATTGCCCTTGACCTGGGTTTTACAGTAAACATGAGGATTCCAGCCCTGGGACTGTACATGAGGATTCTAAACCTGGGACTGTACATGTCGATTCTCCCGGGCACCAGGACCCGGTTGGGAACAGACACTGAAGCCCCGCCTACTCTTTGTTCCAGCGCCAATATGACCGCGCATGCGCTTTGCTACTCAATGAATCAAGATGGCGGCCGTTATCCTGGGCCTGTGACCGGAATAAGCCCCGAAGCTATAAACGCGGGACCTTCAGGTTATTATTCGGAGTTTGCGGACCACAGCAGTTATTTATGAAGCTTCCCCGCCCACCTGCCGGTTCATTACCCCGCTGCGTCAGACTGTTTCTTACTGTTGATGCGGACCTGGTCTGTAGCCTCCGTCTTATGCGATGACACACACCTCGCATGCTCCAATCCCAAGCGAGTCTCACGCCTGCGCACTGGACTGGGTGCGGCACATTCTCCACCGCGGGGAATGCTGGGTAAAGCCTCCGCCATTGCAATCTTTTTATTCATAATACAATAATACCTGTACAACTCATCAATTACATAGTAAATCCATTACATTCATCCATCACAGTAAAAAATAAAGCCTTAAAAAACAGCCTTATAATTAATATAAATGCAATGATTACTTTTACAAATAATCAATAATGTTTACAGTACAAATACCCTTAAACAATACCACACAACTTTTTAGATTTAAAATAATAAATCTCAAAGTTAACTCCACATAAAACAAACCAATTCAACACCACAGTGTACAAACACATAGCACCATCATAATCCAATTAAATGCTACAGATAACATTTATTCCAATAAACCAAGAAAAAAACCCGTTTCACGCCAGTCCTACTGGCATTCCCTCCGCCATTGAAAGGCCTTATTCGTGAATGGAATAGGATTTATTAGGAATGCATTGAGCACTGAACCATGTTCATCGAAGCCCAGGCTGCAAGATTCTCAGGTCAGTTTGGTGCTGTGTGAACGGGAGAGCTCCGCATCCCGGCTGCTTGCGGGGAATGCGGTGCGGAGGGCCCAGTGCAGAAGGCCCGGGGAGGAAAGGCTGTGAGATTTTCCACTTGGCTTAACTCGGTGCTGTGTGAACGGGCTGCTCCACATTCCGGCTGCTCGCGGGGAATGCCGGTGCGGAAGGCCCGGTGCAGAAGGCCCAAGGTGGAAGACTCGGAGGAGAGTGGCCTGGGCGGGAGGCCCAGCACGGAGAACCCCAGGCGGGGGGCCCAGGGCGGGGTGGCTGGTCGGCAGAGGTGGAGTCGGGAGATGCGGTTGGTGAGCATTGCTGCACTGGTTCTGAAAGTTGCAGAATGGTTTCGGGCCTGAATGAGTTCCAATGGCCCAGCATCTGCTCTGCCTGGCGGCAGCTGTGAGGCTTTTTCTTGGTCATGGGACCGGTTTATGCGTCGCCATATTGGTGAAGGAAAGACAAATTGTTTCCATCTGTAATGGAGCGCGTGAGCGGTTACAAGATGGAAAATGTGAATGGTTAAAAGATGGAAAATAAAAGGAAAGTAAAAGACAAAGCAAAGTAATATCAGTAAGGAATGATGAGTGTTCTTTGATGGTTGGGTCCTGTGAGCGATAACAGCAAGCAGAAGAAGATTTGAGTGTTCGGTCTTTTTACGGGATTTCAGGAAGTGGATGGCTTCTTTTTCCGTGGAAGGGCTGAAGACTGTGGACAAGGACTATGACTTTACATGGTTCGACAACATCAAATGATATTCGTTAATGGATTGCCAATAGGACTGGTGTAGAACTGGTATTTAATTGTTTTGTTGGGAAGGTTTCAGGTTTTCTGTTTGAAAGCAGTTTACTTGAATCTTAATTGATTTTCTGATAAGGACTGTGGGAATTTGCACATGGTGATGTATTGGTGGTTACGTAGGAACTTATTTTGAGGTTATTTTCTAGTGTTGGTGTGGTTGAAAAGATAAAGTAAATTAATATTGGTGATTTATTGAACGAACGGACGCTCGAGTGAACGAATAAGAACATAAGAACATAAGAAATAGGAGCAGGAGTAGGCCAATCGGCCCCTCGAGCCTGCTCCGCCATTCAATAAGATCATGGCTGATCTGATCCTAACCGCTAATCTACTATCTATCACAGAACCATCTCCTGCATCTAACAGAATTGCACACACGAAATAGGAGCAGAATCAGGCTACACGGTCCCTGGGCCCGCTCCACTACCCACAGGGCCATGACCGATCCGAACCTAGACTCATGTCCAAATTCCTGCCCGCTCCCCGTAACCCTTAATGCCCTTTACTTCTAGGAAACTGTCTATTTCTGTTTTAAATTTAATTAATGTTGTAGCTTCTACAGCTTTTTGTGGCAGCATATTCCATGGACCTACCACCCTCTGAGTGAAGTAGTTCCTCCTCATCTCAGTTTTGAAAGAGCAGCCCCTTATTCTAAGACTATGTCCCCTAGTTCTAGTCTCACCCGTCATCGGGAACATCCTCCCCGCATCCACCCAATCCAACCCCTTCACAATCTTATATGTTTCAATAAGATCGCCTCTCATTCTTCTGAACTCCAATGAGTAGAGTCCCAATCTACCCAACCTCTCCTCATATGACCACCCCCTCATCCCCGGGATTAACCGAGTGAACCTTTTTTGCACTGCCTCGAGAGCAAGGATGTCTTTCCTTAAGTAAGGACACCAAAACTGTATGCAGTATTCCAGGTGCGGTCTCACCAATACCTTGTACAACTGAAGCAATACCTCCCTATTTTGATATTCTATCCCCTTAGCAATGAAAGCCAACATTCCATTGGCCTTCTTAATCACTTGCTGCACCTGCATACTAACCTTTTGAGTTTCGTGCACCAGGACCCCCAGATCCCTTTGCACTTCAGTACTCTCCAGTTTCTTGCCATTAAGATAATAAATTGCTCTAGGATTTTTCCTGCCAAAGTGCATCACCTCACACTTTCCAGTGTTGTATTCCATCTGCCAAATCTCTGCCCACTTACTTAGCCTGTCTATGTCCCCTTGCAGGTTTTTTATGTCCTCCTCACTCACTACTTTCCCTCCCATCTTAGTATCATCTGCAAACTTTGATATGTTACACTCGGTCCCTTCCTCCAAATCGTTAATATAGATTGTGAAGAGTTGGGGACCCAGCACTGACCCCTGTGGAACACCACTAGTTACTGATTGCCAGTCTGAGAATGAACCATTTATCCCAACTCTTTGCTTTCTGTTAGATAGCCAATCCTCTATCCATGCCAGAATATTACCCCCAATCCCGTGATTTTTTACCTTAAGCAATAATCTTTTGTGTGGCACCTTGTCAAATGCCTTTTGGAAGTCTAAATACACTACGTCCACTGGTTCCCCTTTATCCACTCTATATGTTACTTCCTCAAAGAACTCCAGCAAATTTGTCAAACATGACTTCCCCTTCGTAAAACCATGCTGACTTTGTCCTATTAAATTATGATTATCCAAATGTCCTGTTACTGTTTCCTTAATAATGGACTCCAAAATTTTACCTACCACAGATGTTAGGCTAACCGGTCTATAGTTACCAGCCTTCTGTCTACTGCCCTTTTTAAATAAGGGTGTTACATTAGCAGTTTTCCAGTCTGCCGGGACCTTAGCGGAATCCAGGGAGTTTTGAAAAATTATTACCAATGCATCTACAATCCCTACCGCCACTTCCTTCAAGACTCTAGGATGTAAGCCATCAGGTCCAGGTGATTTATCCGCCTTGAGTCCCATTATTTTACCGAGTACCACTTCCTTAGTGATTTTGATCGTGTTTAGCTCCTCTCCCCCTATAGCCCCCTGTTTGTCCAGTGTTGGGATATTCTTAGTGTCCTCTACTGTAAAGACTGATACAAAATATTCATTCAGTGTTTTTGCCATCTCCATATTTCCCACCATTAATTTCCCGGATGAACGATTCGAACGAACGCATTCATGCATATTGGAACTTACACTCGATTGAACGAATGATCACTTGTGCAGTGATAGAATGAACAATTCGAGCGAACACACGCAGGTGCGCACTTAGACAAATGATACGCACGCACGCATTCAGACATACATATTGGAACTTACACTTGATCGATCGAACGACCTCATGGGGTAGTGGTCGAACGAACGATTCGAGCGAACGCAAGCATGCACATTGGATCTTACACTCGATCGAATGAATGATCGCGTGGTGAACGATCAAACGAACGATAATCGAGCGAACGCACGCAGGCGCACACTTAGACAAATGATACGCACGCACGCACGCATTCATACATACATATTGGAACTTACACTCGATCGAACGAATGATCACGCGGTGAACGATCAGACGAATGATTCGAGCGAACGCACGCAGGCGCGCACTTAAACAAATGATAAGCACGCACGCACCCATACATACATATTGGGACTTACGCTCGATCGAACGAACGAACGAACGAACAATTGAATGAATGATCGAATGATCGAACGAACAATGCCAGTAGGACTGGCGTAAAACGGGTTTTTTCTTGGTTTATTGGAATAAATGTTATCTGTAGCATTTAATTGGATTATGATGGTGCTATGTGTTTGTTGAAATGGTTTTTGTTTTATGTGGAGTTAACTTTCAGATTTATTATTTTAAATCTAAAAGTTGTGTGGTATTGTTTAAGGGTATTTGTACTGTAAACATTATTGATTATTTGTAAAATTAATCATTGCATTTATATTAACTATAAGGCTGTTTTTAAGGCTTTATTTTTTACTGTGATGGATGAATGTAATGGATTTACTATGTAATGGATTTACCATGTAATTGATGAGTTGTACAGGTATTATTGTTTTTGAATAAAAATATTACCCAGACTACAAGAGCCAGTGCGCAGGCGCAGTGCCCGCCCGTAGCTGGAGCATGCGCAGTGTCACTGTGATCAGAGCCATGCGAGGGCAGGGAGCGGGCCGATATGCGAGACGCGGTTTTTGATCCGATTACTAATCAGCGGGAAGCAGGGAGGTAAGGCAGCCGGCGGGTGAGCTTGATAAGCACCTGCCGTAGGCCGCAAGCCCCGAATGAGAACCTACAGGTTCCGCGTTTGCAGCACGGAGGCTTTTTCCCAGAAACTAGGCCCGGGTTAACGGTGGCCATCTTTGTAAAGGAGCTCCGAGGGTTTTTGCGTCGGCATCTTGCTTCGTTGATGGTAGAGCGCATGCGTGGCCATCTTTGTAAAGGAGCCACGAGGGGGCGTGGCTTCAGGGTCCCAGTGAGTGAACAGAACCCAGCCAGAGTCAGCATTTTCAGGGGAGGAGAGGGAGGGGAAGCAGTGAGTGTAGAACTGAATCCAGCCAGAGTCAGCACCTTCAGGGGAGGAGAGGGAGGGGAACCAGTGAGATTCGCATTGAACCCAGCCAGAGTCAGCACCTTCAGGGGAGGAGAGGGAGGGGAACCAGTGAGTGTAGAACTGAACCCAGCCAGAGTCAGCACCTTCAGGGGAGAAGAGGGAGGGGAACCAGTGAGTGCAGAACTGAACCCAGCCAGAGTCAGCACCTTCAGGGGAGGAGAGGGAGGGGAACCAGTGAGATTCGCATTGAACCCAGCCAGAGTCAGCACCTTCAGGGGAGGAGAACCAGTGAGTGCAGAACTGAACCCAGCCAGAGTCAACACCTTCAGGGGAGGAGAGGGAGGGGAACCAGTGAGTGTGGAACTGAACCCAGCCAGAGTCAGCACCTTCAGGGGAGGAGAGGGAGGGGAACCAGTGAGTGTGGAACTGAACCCAGCCAGAGTCAGCACCTTCAGGGGAGGAGAGGGAGGGGAATGAGTGAGTGTGGAACTGAACCCAGCCAGAGTCAGCACCTTCAGGGGAGGAGAGGGAGGGGAACCAGTGAGTGAACTGAACCCAGTCAGAGTCAGCACCTTCAGTGTGTTGGAGATGGTGCGATGGTTTTGGATTTCAGCACAGGGAGGAGGGAGAGTGTGTGGGACTGAGATTTACAGCTTTGGGGGAACAAGAGACGAAAGAATGTTCCATAGAAACTAGAATTGTCTGTTCTGAATTTCTATCCTCTACTTAGTGATGTCTTTTGTAAACTCCTTTTACAGGCTGTGAGAAGGGGAGGATTTACAGACAGGAAACTCAAACCAAACATCATTTTAAGATCTGACAGAGTCACTCCATTCCTCAGGACCTGAATATCATCGGCCTTTGAATGTGGAAGGAGATATGTTTGTCTGTTCTGTCTGTGAGAAAAGATTTCAAACATCAGTGTGACTGGAAAAGCATCGAGACACACACCCGAGTGAGAGTGTTCCAGTGCACTGACTGTGGAAAGAGCTTTAACCAGTTACACAGCCTGAAAAAACATCGCACCATTCACAGCGGGGAGAAACCATACACGTGTTCTGTGTGTGGACGAGGCTTCAACTGATCGTCCAACCCGAAGAGACACAAGGACACCCGCACCACGGAGAAACCGTGGAAATGTGGGGACTGTGGGCAGGGATTCAATTACCCATCCCAGCTGGAAGCTCATCAACGCAGTCACACTGGGGAGAGACTGTTCACGTGCTCTGTGTGTGGGAACAGATTCGCTCGGTCATCCCACCTGCTGACACACAAGCGACTTCACACTGGGGAGAGGTCGTTCACCTGCTCCCTGTGTGGGAATGGTTTCACTCAGCCATCCCAGCTGCAGACACACCAGCGAGTTCACACTGGGGAGAGGCTGTTCACCTGCTCCGAGTGTGGGAAGGGATTCGTTCAGTCATCCACCCTGCTGAGACACCAGCGAGTTCACAAGTGACAGCAGGGGTTAGATTCTGCTGTTTTTGCTGCTGTTAATCTCATCCAGGACTAAACCATGTTCATTCTGACAGTTGGAGTTTGTTTCTGCTGATGTTAATATCCCCTCTAACTGGGTTAGAGTTTAATATTTTGATATGTCAAATAGATTAACATTGTTTCCAACACACCGTGGGTCAAATCCTTGATTTCTCCAAGATAAGAGGAGACTAATTGATGTCCTGTTACTGACTGCTACATTTTTGGGCCTTTTCTCTTTTCTAAATCAAGATTATTTCAGTTCTCACACCTTTAGTAACTCTCGTGCTCAAGCCCCAGCTCCTCAAACCTTCCAGAGTGTCTCTCCTAGCCTTGGTATCAAGCAAAGGTATCGGTAACATGTCCGTGTACCTGCCCTGGGAGTGTTTGATGGGACAGTGTAGAGGAAGCTTTACTCTGTATCTAACCCGTGCTGTACCTGCCCTGGGAGTGTTTGATGGGACAGTGTAGAGGGAGCTTTCCTCTGTATCAAACCCATGCTGTCCCTGCCCTGGGAGAGTTTGATAGGACAGTGTACAGGGAGCTTTACTCTGTATCTAACCCGTGATGTACCTGCCCTGGGAGTGTTTGATGGGAATGTGTAGAGGGAGCTTTACACTGTATCTAACCCGTGCTGTACCTGCCCTGGGAGTGTTTGATGTGACAGTGTAGAGGGAGCTTGTCTCTGTATCTAAGCCGTGCTGAACTGCCCTGGCAGTGTTTGATGGGACAGTGGAGAGGGAGCTTTAATCTGTATCTAACACGTGCAGTACCTGCCCTAGGAGTGTTTGATTGGATAGTGCAAAGGGAGCTTTACTCTGTGTCTAACCAGTGCAGTACCTGCTCTGGGAGAGTTTGATGGGACAGTGTAGAGGGAGCTTTACTCTGTATCTAACCCGTGCTGTACCTGCCCTGGGAGTGTTTGATGGGACAGTGCAGAGGGAGTTTTACTCTGCATCTAAACCGTGCTGTATCTGCCCTCGGACTGTTTGATGGGACAGTGTGGAGGGAGCTTTCCTCTGTATCTAACCCGTGCTTTACCTGCCCCGGGAGTGTTTGATGGGACAGTGTACAGAGAGCTTTACTCTCTATCTAGCGTGGGCTGTACCTGCCCTGGGAGTTTTTGATAGGACAGTGTAGAGGGAGCTTTACTCTGTATCTAATCCGTGCTGCATCAGCCCTGGGAGTGTTTGATGGGATCGTGTCGATGGAGTTTTACTCTGTAACTAACCCCTGCTGTACCTGCCCTGGGAGTGTTTGATCGGACAGTGCAGAGGGAGCTTTACTATGTATCTGACCCGTGCTGTACCTGCCCTGTGAATGTTTGATGCGACAGTGTGGAGGGAGCTTTACTCTGTATCTAACCCGTGCTGTACCTACCCTGGGAGTGTTTGATGGGATAATGTGGAGGGAGTTTTACTCTGTATCTAAACCGTGCTGTACCTGCCCTGGGAGTGTTTGATGGGACAGTGTCGAGGGAGCTTTACGCTGTAACTAACCCCGTACTGTACCTGCCCTGGGAGTGTTTGATGGGACAGTGTACAGGGAGCTTTACTCTGGAACTAACCCCTGCTGCACCAGCCCTGGGAGTGTTTGATGGGATCGTGTCGATGGAGTTTTAGTCTGTCTCTAACCCGTGCTGTACCTTCCCTGGGAGTGTTTGATGGGACAGTATAGAGCGAGATTTACTCTGTGTCTAATCCGTGCTGTACCTACCCTGGGAGTGTTTGATGGGACAAGTAGAGGGAGCTATACTCTGTATCTAACCCGTGCTGTATCTGCCCTGGGAGAGTTTGATGGGACGGTGTCGAGGGAGCTTTACTCTGTATCTAACCCGTGCTGTACCTGCCCGGGGAGTGTTTGATGGGACATTGCAGAGGGAGCTTTACTCTGTATCCAACCCGTACTGTACCTTCCCTGCGAGTGTTTGATGGGACAGTGTGGAGGGAGCTTTACTCTGTATCTAACCCCTGCTGTAATAGCCCGAGGAGTGTTTGATTGGACAGCACAGAGGGAGCTTTACTCTGTAACTAACCCCTGCTGTTCCTGCCTTGGGAGTGTTTGATGGGACAGTGTAGAGGGAGCTTTACTCTGTATCTAACCCGTGCTGTACCTGCCCTGGGAGTGTTTGATGGGACAGTGTAGAGGGAGCTTTACTCTGTATCTAACCCGTGCTGTACCTGCCCTGGGAGTGTTTGATGGGACAGTATACAGGGAGCTTTACTCTGAATCTAACCCGTGCTGTACCTGCCCTGGGAGTGTTTGATGGGACAGTGTAGAGGGAGCTTTAATCTGTATCTAATCCGTGCTGCACCAGCCCTGGGAGTGTTTGATGGGATCGTGTCGATGGAGTTTTACTCTGTATCTATCCTGTACTGTACCTGCTCGGCGAGTGTTTGATGGGACAGTACAGAGGGCGCTTTACTCTGTATCTATCCCTGGCTGTACCTACCCTGGGAGTGTTTGATGGGATCGTGTCGATGGAGTTTTAGTCTGTCTCTAACCCGTGCTGTACCTTCCCTGGGAGTGTTTGATGGGACAGTATAGAGCGAGATTTACTCTGTGTCTAATCCGTGCTGTACCTACCCTGGGAGTGTTTGATGGGATAGTGTAGAGGGAGTTTTACTCTGTATCTAACCCGTGCTGTACCTGCCCTGGGAGTGTTTGATGGGACAGTGTAGAGGGAGCTTTACTCTGTACCTAACCCGTGCTGTACTTGCCCTGGGAGTGTTTGATGGGATAGTGTAAAGGGAGCTTTACTCTGTCTGTAACCTGTGCTGCACCTGCCCTGGGAGTGTTTGATTGGACAGAGGAGAGGGAGCTTTACTCTGTCTGTAACCCGTGCTGTACCTGCCCTGGGAGTGTTTGGTGGGACACTGTAGAGGGAGTTTTACTCTGTATCTAATCCGTGCTGTGCCTGCCCTGGGAGTGTTTGATGGCACAGTGTAGAGGGAGCTTTACTCTGTATCTGACCCGTGCTGTACCTGCCCTGGGAGTGTTTGATGGGACAGTGTAGAGGGAGCTTTACTCTTCATCTAACCCGTGCTGTACCTGCCCTGGGAGTGTTTGATGGGACAGTGTAGAGGGAGCTTTACTCTGCATCTAACCCGTGCTGTAGCTGCCCTGGGAGCGTTTGATGGGTCAGTCTCGAGCGAGTTTTACCATGTTTCTAACCCGTGCTGTACCTGCCCTGGGAGTGATTGATGGGACAGTGTAGTTGGAGCTTTACTCTGTATCTAAACCATGCTGTAGCTGCCCTGGGAGTGTCTGATGGGACAGTGTAGAGGGAGCTTTACGCTGTGACTAACCCCATGCTGTACCTGCCCTGGGAGTGTTTGATGGGACAGTGCAGAGGGAGCTTTACTCTGTATCTAACCCGTGCTGTACCTGCCCTGGGACAGTTTGATGGGACAGTGTAGAGGGAGCTTTACTCTGTATCTAACCCCTGCTGTATCTGCCCTAGGAGTGTTTGATTGGACAGCATAGAGGGAGCTTTACTCTGCAACTAACCCCTGCTGTACCTGCCCTGGGAGTGTTTGATGGGACAGTGCAGAGGGAGCTTTACTCTGTATCTAACCCGTGCTGTACCTGCCCTGGGAGTGTTTGATGGGACAGTGTAGAGGGAGCTTTACTCTGTATCTAACCCGTGCTGCACCTGCCCTGGGAGTGTTTGATGGGACAGTGTACAGGGAGCTTTACTCTGAATCTAACCCGTGCTGAACCTGCCCTGGGAGTGTTTGATGGGACAGTGTAGAGGGAGCTTTAATCTGTATCTAATCCGTGCTGCACCAGCCCTGGAAGTGTTTGATGGGATCGTGTCGATGGAGTTTTACTCTGTATCGAACCTGTGCTGCAACTGCTCGGCGAGTGTTTGATGGGACAGTGTAGAGGGAGCTTTACTCTGTATCTGACCCGTGCTGTACCTGCCCTGGGTGTGTTTGATGGGACAATGTAGAGGGAGCTTTACTCTTCATCTAACCCGTGCTGTAGCTGCCCTGGGAGCGTTTGATGGGACAGTGTAGTTGGAGCTTCACTCTGTATCTAAACCATGCTGTAGCTGCCCTGGGAGTGTTTGATGGGACAGTGTAGAGGTAGCTTTACTCTGTGACTAACCCCATGCTGTACCTGCCCTGGGAGTGTTTGATGGGACATTGTAGAGGGCGCTTTACTCTGCATCTAACTCGTGCTGTACCTGTCCTGGGAGTGTTTGATGGGGCAGTGTAGAGGGAGCTTTAATCTGTATCTAACCCGTGCTGTACCTGCCCTGGGAGTGTTTGATGGGACAGTATCGAGCGAGCTTTACTCTGTATCTAACCTGTGGTGTTCCTGCTCTGGGAGTGTTTGATGGGACAATGTAGAGGGAGCTTTACTCTGTATTTAACCTGTGCTGTATCTGCCCTTGGACTGTTTGATGGGACAGTGTAGAGGGAGCTTTTCAGTGTAACTAACCCGTGCTGTACCTGCCCTGGGAGTGTTTGATGGGACAGTGCAGAGCGAGCTTTCCTCTGTATCTAACCCGTGCTTTGCCTGCCCTGGGAGTGTTTGATGGGATAGTGTAAAGGGAGCTTTACTCTGTATCTAACCCGTGCTGTACCTGCCCTGGGAGTTTTTGATGGGACAGTGTAGAAGGAGCTTTCATCTGTATCTAACCCGTGCTGTACCTGCCCTGGGAGTTTTTGATGGGACAGTGTAGAAGAAGCTTTACTCTGTATCTAACCCATGCTGTACCTGCCCTGGGAGTGTTTGATGGGATAGTGTAAAGGGAACTTTACTCTGTATCTAACACGTGCTGTACCTGCCCTGGGAGTGTTTGATGGGACAGTGCAGAAGGAGCTTTACTCTGTATCTAACCCATGCTGTACCTGCCCTGGGAGTCTTTAAAATAAATGTAAACTGAAAGGCTGATGAAATGTTAATGCTCATGACTAGAGGTCTAGAATATCGAGGGGAGGTAGTTTTGCTCCAGCTGTACAAAGCCCTGGTGAGACCACATCTGGGGCACTGTGGACCGTTCTGGGCCCCGCACCTTAGAAAGAATAGATTGGCCTTGGAAGGAGTGCAGTGCAGATTCACCAGCATGTTACCAGGGCTCCAAGGGTTAAACTATTGAGAGTTTACAGAAATGAAGCTTGTATTCCATGGATTATAGAAAGTTGAGGCTGATTTGATTGAGGTTTTGAGGATTTTGGATCAATTGCGAGGGTAGATACAGAGAAACTCTTTCCACTGGTGGGGAGTCTGGGACCAGGGGACAGAACCTTAAAATCCGAGCCAGGCCCTTCAGGAGAGAAGCTGGAAACTCTTCTCCACACAAAGGATGGTCCAAGTGTGGAGCTCTCTCACAATAAGCAGGCGATGCTCGCTCACTGAATAACTTTGGGCCGGTTGTGGTTTCTCCCCATTGTCCCGGTGCTTGTTCCCTTGGATTGGATCTTCATTTGTTCCCTTTGGTTTCGTTTCAGTTTCACTGCTGGACCCACCACTCAAAGCACTTTGTCTGATCTTCCCCCGGGAATGAGCAGACTCCTCCCTCACCCCCCACACTGCACCATCTCTCCCCGGGGTGTGTCCACACTCTGGGCCTTGGGCCTTGCCCGGGGATTCTCAGTATGAACAGGTGGGGTGTGTTTTGAGACAGGGTGTCCCCGCTCTCCTCCTCTTTTCCCCGGGGTGTGTCCACACTCTGGGCCTTGGGCCTTGCCCGGGGATTCTCAGTATGAACAGGTGGGGTGTGTTTTGAGACAGGGTGTCCCCGCTCTCCTCCTCTTTTCCCCGGGGTGTGTCCACACTCTGGGCCTTGGGCCTTGCCCGGGATTCTCAGTATGAACAGGTGGGGTGTGTTTTGAGACAGGGTGTCCCCGCTCTCCTCCTCTTTTCCCCGGGGTGTGTCCACACTCTGGGCCTTGGGCCTTGCCCGGGGATTCTCAGTATGAACAGGTGGGGTGTGTTTTGAGACAGGGTGTCCCCGCTCTCCTCCTCTTTTCCCCGGGGTGTGTCCACACTCTGGGCCTTGGGCCTTGCCCGGGGATTCTCAGTATGAACAGGTGGGATGTGTTTTGAGACAGGGTGTCTCCGCTCTCCTCATCTTTTCCCCGGGGTGTGTCCACACTCTGGGCCTTGGGCCTTGCCCGGGGATTCTCAGTATGAAGAGGTGGGGTGTGTTTTGAGACAGGATGTCCACGCTCTCCTCCTCTTTTCCCCCGGGGTGTGCCCACACTCTGGGCCTTGGGCCTTGCCCGGGGATTCTCAGTATGAACAGGTGGGGTGTGTTTTGAGACAGGGTGTCCCCGCTCTCCTCCTCCTTTCCCCGGGGTGTGTCCACACTCTGGGCCTTGGCCCTTGCCCGGGGATTTTCAGTATGAATAGGTGGGGTGTGTTTTGAGACAGGCTGTCTCCACTCTCCTCCTCTTTTCCCCGGGGTGTGTCCACACTCTGGGCCTTGGGCCTTGCCCGGGGATTCTCAGTATGAACAGGTGGGGTGTGTTTTGAGACAGGGTGTCTCCGCTCTCCTCCTCTTTTCCCCGGGGTGTGTCCACACTCTGGGCCTTGGGCCTTGCCCGGGGATTCTCAGTATGAACAGGTGGGGTGTGTTTTGAGACAGGGTGTCTCCGCTCTCCTCCTCTTTCCCCGGGGTGTGTCCACACTCTGGGCCTTGGGCCTTGCCCGGGGATTCTCAGTATGAACAGGTGGGGTGTGTTTTGAGACAGGGTGTCCCCGCTCTCCTCCTCTTTTCCCCTGGGTTGTGTCCACACTCTGGGCCTTGGGCCTTGCCCGGGGATTCTCAGTATGAACAGGTGGGGTGTGTTTTGAGACAGGGTGTCCCCGCTCTCCTCCTCTTTTCCCTGGGGTGTGTCCACACTCTGGGCCTTGGGCCTTGCCCGGGGATTCTCAGTATGAACAGGTGGGGTGTGTTTTGAGACAGGGTGTCTCCGCTCTCCTCCTCTTTTCCCCCTGGGTTGTGTTCCACACTCTGGGCCTTGGGCCTTGCCCGGGGATTCTCAGTATGAACAGGTGGGGTGTGTTTTGAGACAGGGTGTCTCCGCTCTCCTCCTCTTTTCCCCGGGGTGTGTCCACACTCTGGGCCTTGGGCCTTGCCCGGGGATTCTCAGTATGAACAGGTGGGGTGTGTTTTGAGACAGGGTGTCTCCGCTCTCCTCCTCTTTTCCCCGGGGTGTGTCCACACTCTGGGCCTTGGGCCTTGCCCGGGGATTCTCAGTATGAACAGGTGGGGTGTGTTTTGAGACAGGGTGTCCCCGCTCTCCTCCTCTTTTCCCCGGGGTGTGTCCACACTCTGGGCCTTGGGCCTTGCCCGGGGATTCTCAGTATGAACAGGTGGGGTGTGTTTTGAGACAGGGTGTCCCGCTCTCCTCCTCTTTTCCCCCTGGTGTGTCCACACTCTGGGCCTTGGGCCTTGCCTGGGGATTCTCAGTATGAACAGGTGGGGTGTGTTTTGAGACAGGGTGTCCCCGCTCTCCTCCTCTTTTCCCCGGGGTGTGTCCACACTCTGGGCCTTGGGCCTTGCCCGGGGATTCTCAGTATGAACAGGTGGGGTGTGTTTTGAGACAGGGTGTCTCCGCTCTCCACCTTTAAAGGGACAAGGAGACGACCAGCTGGCCTGAATGGCCCTGCTTTATGACATCACTGCAGTGCCTAGCAACCAACCTCCCTGAGCCCTGCTCATTATGGGCTGGGTTTAGCTCAGTGCTGTTACAGGAAGGGAAACAGGAGCAGGATTCGCCCCGTGTGGAGCCCAGGATTAATGGGGAGAGGTACAGGATCAATTTATACCTTGTTGAGTGAGAAATGTCATTGTCCCGGACACTCCCTGTCCCTCGGTATCTGTGTTGGGGAGCTGCTGATGGGTTTACGCTGTATCTAACCCGTGCTGTACCCGACTGGAGAGTGTTTGATGCTGACACTAGGGGCTCAGCTCCACGAGCACAACATTTAACCCAAAGATGATCTGATAAACCCATCAGCTTCTTCCCTGGACACTGGTCCTGAGCGACACGGAGTGTCTCTGATATTTTGGTCGGTGTCCTTGAACAAGTTTAAACACCTCGCTCACATCTCTTACCCTGCTTTGTTCTAGTGAGAAGTGCCCCAGTTTCTCTCGTCTCTCCTCCTGGGAAAGAGAAGTTCGCCTCAGTTCGAAACTCAAACAGGCGCTTCACTGCAGACAGGTCATCATGAGGAAACATTTCTTTACCCAGCGAGTTATGATGATCTGAAATGCACTGCCTGAAAGGGCGGTGGAAGCAGATTCAAGAGTAACTTTCAAAAGAGAATTGGATAAATATTTGAAGGGAATACATTTACCGGGATATGAGGAAAGAGCAGGGGAGTGGGACTAATTGGATCGCTCTCCCAAAGAGCTGGCACAAGCATGATGGGCCGAATGGCCACCTTTTGTGCTGTTTCATTCTCTGATTCTCTGATAACTAAAGCCTCTCATCCGTGGTATAACCTCAGTGAATTGATTCTGCAGCCTCTCTGTGGCCCCGACATCCTTCCTAGTGGAAGATGCTCAAAACTTGTTCTAACTGCAGCCGAACCGATGGTTTTGTTTTCTACGCCCCATTTATAAAAAACCTCGGGTAACATTTTTAAACCACTTTATAAACTTGTCCTCCAACTTTTAAAGATTTGTGTATCTGATCTCCCTGTAGGTTTTAGAGATATTAACATAACATGGCTAAAATACATTGAATCAAATGTCTGATAGAATGTGTATTATGGGAGAGAGAAGTTTAGTCTGAGTTAGAAACTCAAACAGGCCTTTCACTGCAGACAGGTCGCCATGGCAACACTGATAAGACATTGGCCCAAAAATTAGTCCCGCGACGCGAGAGTACGCACTGTGTACTCTCGCGTATTCTGTCATCAATTGCCGGTTTTCTGCATGCACTGCGCATGCGCTGAAAACCGGCACTTGGTTTTTGGAAAAGGGGGCGGTTCCTCGGTGCACCGCGTGCGCGCTACAGGCTGCGCGCACGCTGTGCACTTCGTGCTTTGGACGCGCAGGTGAGGACGGAAGATTTTAGAAATGAAAAAAGGAGTAAGACCCACTTTTAACAAGGTAAGTAGTGAATTAAGTATTATTTTGAATTTTTTTTAACAGGTATATCTTTTTTAGAGACTTTAAAGACAGGTAAGTTTATTTTTATAACTTTTTAAAAGATTTTAAATTTTTTCAAAAATTTAATTTTTTATTTAAAATGGTTAATTTATTTAACTATACTTATTTTATTAATGTGATTGTTTTTTTTACTTTAATTGAGGTTTAGCTGTTATTTTGGGGGTGTGTAAGATTCATAGCTTTCACAGCACTTATGTGAAACTTATGAATGGAAGATGGTGTGCTGCCATTGGCTCTAACTGAGTCACGTGATCCCACAGCTCGCACGAATTCACTGCGCCGGTGGGATACGCAAGCACTGCCCAGCTGATGTCTGGAACATCAAGTTCGTGCGAGCTGGATCTGAAAAAGCCAATGCGGAGTGAGAGATCGCGGGGAAGCCTTACCCCCGCGTCAACACTCAGTCTTTAATTTCTGGGCCATTCCATTCTCTGAATCGACATGTTGGAGTCTGTAATCAGATCAGGGGAAAAACAGGTTCTGTCTGTTACTAACCACAATATAAGCTTAAACCAGAGTGAGTAATAGAATACATTAGATTATAATGTGTGATGTTTATACGTGTAATTGTGAAACTATAAGAGATGACATCATTAACAGCAGGCAGGGCAGTTTAGTGATAGAGAAATAAAAACAGAAAATGCTGGAGATACTCAGCAGGTCAGGCAGCATCTGTGAAGAGAGAAACAGAGTTAACGTTTCAGGTCGATGACCTTTCGTCAGAACATTGTGATCGAGAACATTACTGAAGAAAAGTAACTGCTGGGAACCACTGCACAGGGCGTTAGTGAGACCACACCTGGAGTACTGCGGACAGTTTCGCTCTCCTTATTGAAGGAGGGATACACTTGCATTGGAGGCAGTTCAGAGAAGCTTCACGAGGTTGATTCTTCAGTTGAAGGGGTTGTCTTATGAGGAAAGGTTGAGCAGGTTGGGCCGATACTCATTGGAGTTTAGAAGAATGAGGTGATCTTATTGAAACATAAGATTCTGAAGGGGCTTGACAGGGTCGATGCAGGGAGGATGTTTCCCCTCATGGGGGAATCTAGAACTAGGGGCCATAGTTTCAGAATAAGGGGTCACCCATTTAAAACGGAGATGAGGAGGAATTTCTTCTCTCTGAGGGTCGTGAATCTGTGGAATTCTCTACCCCAGAGAGCTGTGGAGGCGGAGTCATTGAATATATTCAAGGTGGAGACAGACAGATTTTTGAAAAACAGGGGAATCAAGGATTATGGGGAACAGGCAGGAAAGTGGAGTTGAGGCCAAGATCAGATCAACCATGATCTTATTGAATGGCGGAACAGGCTCGAGGGGCCGAATGGCCTACTCCAGCTCCTATTTCTTATGCACCAGGGAAAGTGTCCTTGTAAATCACAGATCAGGGAATTTCCAGCTGTTTTTTCCTCGATTTCTGCCAAAACCCAGCAGAGAAGAACATAAGAACATAGGAAATAAGAGCAGGAGTCGGCCATACGGCCCCTCGAGCCTGCTCCGCCATTCAATAAGATCATGGCTGATCATCGACCTCAACACCACTTTCCCACCCGATCTCCATATCCCTTGATTCCCCTGGAGTCCAAAAATCTATCTATCTCAGCCTGGAGTATACTCAAAGACTGAACATTCACAGCCCTCTGGAGTAGAGAATTCCAAAGATTCACAGCCCTCTGAGTGAAGAAATTCCTCCTCATCTCAGTCTTAAATGGCCGACCCCTTTTCCTGAGACTATGCCCCCTAGTTCTAGACACTCCAGCCAGGGGAAACAACCTCTCAGCATCTACCCTGTCAATCCCCTTCAGAATCTTGTATGTTTCAATGAGATCACCTCTCATTCTTCTAAACTCCAGAGAGTCTAGGCCCATTCTACACAATCCATCATAGGACAGCCCTCTCATCCCAGGAATCAATCTCGTGAACCTTCGTTGCACCGCCTCCAAGGCAAGTATATCCTTCCTTAGATAAGGAGACCAAGACTGTGCACAGCACTCCAGGTGTGGTCTCACCAAGGCCCTGTACAATTGTAGCAAGACTTCCTTACTCTTATACTCCAACGCCCTTGCAATAAAGGCCAACATGCCATATGCCTTCCTTATTGCTTGCTGTACCTGCATGCTCGCTTTCTGTGTTTCTTGCACGAGGACACCCAAATCTCTCTGAACACCAACATTTGAAAGTTTCTCACCATTTAAAAAATATTCTGTTTTTCTATTCTTCCGACCAAAGTGAATAACCTCACATTTCCCTACATTATACTTCATCTGCCACCTTACAGCCCACTCACTTAGTCTATCTATATCCCTTTGCAGACTCTAGGTGTTCTCCTCACAGCTTACTGTCCCACCAAGCTTTGTATCATAAGCAAACTTGGATACATTACACTCGGTCCCTTCATCTAGCTCATTAATATAGATTGTAAATAGCTGAGACCCCAGCACTGATCCTTGCGGCACCCCACTAGTTACAGCCTGCCAACCTGAAAAAGATCTGTTTATCCCTACTCTCTGTTTTCTGTCCATTAACCAATCCTCTATCCATGCTGCTATATTACCCCCAACCCCATGAGTCCTCTACACTGTCCCATCAAACACTTCCAGGGCAGGAACAGCACGGTTCAGATACAGAGTAAAGCTCCCTCTACACTGTCCCATCAAACACTCCCTGGGCAGGTACAGCACGGGTTAGATACAGAGTAAAGCTCCCTCTACACTGTCCCATCAAACACTCCCAGGGCAGGTACAGCACGGGTTAGATACAGAGTAAAGCTCCCTCTACACTGTCCCATCAAACACTCCCAGGGCAGGTACAGCACGGGTTAGATACAGAGTAAAGCTCCCTCTGCACTGTCCCATCAAACACTCCCAGGGCAGGTACAGCACGGGTTAGATACAGAGTAAAGCTCCCTCTACACTGTCCCATCAAACACTCCCAGGGCAGGTACAGCACGGGTTAGATACAGAGTAAAGCTCCCTCTACACTGTCCCATCAAACACTCCCAGGGCAGGTACAGCACGGGTTAGATACAGAGTAAAGCTCCCTCTACAATGTCCCATCAAACACTCCCAGGGCAGGTACAGCACGGGTTAGATACAGAGTAAAGCTCTCTCCACACTGTCCCCATCAAACACTCCCAGGGCAGGTACAGCACGGGTTAGATACAGAGTAAAGCTCCCTCTACACTGTCCCATCAAACACTCCCAGGGCAGGTACAGCACGGGTTCGATACAGAGTAAAGCTCCCTGTACACTGTCCCATCAAACACTCTCAGGGCAGGTACAGCACGGGTCAGATACAGAGTAAAGCTCCCTCTGCACTGTCCCATCAAACACTCCCAGGGCAGGTACAGCACGGGTCAGATACAGAGTAAAGCTTCCTCTACACTGTCCCATCAAACAGTCCCAGGGCAGGTACAGCACGGGTTAGATACAGAGTAAATTCTCTCTACACTGTCCCATCAAACACTCCCAGGCAGGTACACCACGGGTTATAAACAGGGTAAAGCTCCCTCTGCACTGTCCCATCAAACACTGCCAGGGCAGGTACAGCACTGGGAAGATACAGAGAAAAGCTCTCGACACTGTCCCATCAAACACTCCCAGGGCAGGTACAGCACGGGTTAGATACAGAGTAAAGCACCCTCTGCACTGTCCCATCAAACACTCCCAGGGCAGGTACAGCACGGGTTAGATACAGAGTAAAGCTCTCTCTGCAGTGTCCCATCAAACACGACCAGGGCAGGTACAGCACGGGTTAGAGACAGAGTAAAGCTCGCTCTACACTGTATCATCAAACACTCCCAGGGTAGGTACAGCACGGGTTAGAGACAGAGCAAAGCTCCCTCTACAATGTCCCACCAAACACTCCCAGGGCAGGTACAGCACGGGATAGATACAGAGTAAAGCTCCCTCGACATTGTCCCATCAAACACTCCCAGGGCAGGTACAGCACAGGTTAGATACAGAGTAAAGCTCCCTCTACCCTGTCCCATCAAATATTCCCAGGGCAGGTACAGCACAGGTTAGATACAGAGTAAAGCACCCTCTGCACTGTCCCATCAAACATCCCAGGGCAGGTACAGCACAGGTTAGATACAGAGCAAAGTTGCCTCTACACTGTCCCATCAAACATTCCCAGGGCAGGTACAGCACGGGTCACATACATAGAAAAGCTCCCTTTACACTGTCCCATCAAACACACCCAGGACAGGTACAGCACGGGGTGAGAGACAGAGTAAAGCTCGCTCTACACTGTACCATCAAACACTCCAGGGCAGGGACAGCAAGCGTTAGACACAGAGTAAAGCTCCCCTACACTTTCCTATCAAACACTCCAGGGCAGGTACAGCACAGGTTAGATACAGAGTAAAGCTCCCTCGACACTGTCTCATTAAACACTGCCAGGGCAGCGACAGCACGGGTTAGAGACAGAGTAAAGCTCCCTCTACACTGTCCCATCAAACACTCCCAGGGCAGGTACAGTACGGGGTTAGATACAGAGTAAAGCTCCCTCTACACTGTCCCATCAAACACTCCCAGGGCAGGTACAGCATGGGTTAGATACAGAGTAAAGCTCCCTCTGCACTGTCGCATCAAACACTCCCAGGGCAGGTACAGCACAGGTTAGATACAGAGGAAAGCTCCCTCTGCACTGTCCCATCAAACACTCTCAGGGCAGCGACAGCACGGGTTAGTTACAGAGTAAAGCTACCTCTGCACTGTCCCATCAAACATTCCCAGGGCAGGTACAGCACGGGTTAGATACAGAGTAAAGCTCGCTCTATAGTGTCCCATTAAACACTCCCAGGGCAGGGACCACGTGGGTTAGATACAGAGTAAAGCTCCCTCAACACTGTCCCATCAAACACTCCCAGGGCAGTTTAGCATAGCTTAGATACAGAGTAAAGCTCCCTCAATGCTGTCCCATCTAACACTGCCAGGGCAGGGAAAGCACTGGTTAGATACAGAGTAAAGCCCCCTCTATACTGTCCCATCAAACACTCCCAGGACAGGTACAGCACAGGTTAGATACAGCGTAAAACTCTCTCTACACTGTCCCAACAAACAGTCCCAGGCAGGTACACCACGGGTTATAAATAGGGTAAAGCTCCCTCTACACTGTCTCATCAAACAGTCCCAGGGCAGGTACAGCACAGGTTCGATACAGAGTAAAGCTCCCTCTGCACTGTCCCATCAAACACTCCCAGGACAGGTACAGCACAGGTTAGATACAGAGCAAAGCTCCCTCTGCACAGTCCCATCAAACACTCCCAGGGCAGGTACAGCATGGGTTAGATACAGAGTAAAGCTCCCTCTGCACTGTCCCATCAAACACTCCCAGGGCAGGTACAGCACAGGTTAGATACAGAGTAAAGTTCCCTCTGCACTGTCCTATCAAACACTGCAAGGGCAGGCACAACACGGGTTAGATACAGAGTAAAGCTCCCTCAATACTGTCCCATCAAACACTCCCAGGGCAGGTACAGCACTGGTCAGATACAGAGTAAAGCTCTCTCTGCACTGTCCCATCAAACACTCTCAGGGCAGCTACAGCAGGGGTTAGATACAGAGTAAAGCTCTCTCTGCACTGTCCCATGAAACACTACCAGGGCAGGTACAGCACGGGTTATATACAGAGTAAAGCTCCCTCTGCACTGTCCCATCAAACACTCCCAGGGCAGGTACAGCACGGGTTAGATACACAGTAAAGCTCCCTCTATGCCGTCCCATCAACCACTGCAAAGGCAGGTACAGCACGGGTTAGATACAGAGTAAAGTTCCCTCTACACTGTCCCATCAAACACTCTCAGGGCAGGTACAGCACGGGTCAGATACAGAGCAAAGCTCCCTCTGCACTGTCCCATCAAAGACTCCCAGGGCAGGTACAGCACTGGTTAGATACAGAGTAAAGCTCCCTTGATGCTGTCCCATCTAACAGTCCCAGGGCAGATAAAGCACTGGTTAGATACAGAGCAAAGCTCCCTCTGCACTGTCCCATCAAACACTTCCAGGGCAGGTACAGCACGGGTCAGATACAGAGTAAAGCCCCCTCTATACTGACCCATCAAACACTCCCAGGACAGGTAGAGCACAGGTTAGATACAGAGTAAAGCTCCCTCTACACTGTCCATCAAACACTCCCAGGGCAGGTACAGCACAGGTTAGATACAGAGCAAAGCTCCCTCTGCACAGTCCCATCAAAGACTCCCAGGGCAGGTACAGCACGGGTTAGATACAGTGTAAAGCTCCCTCTGCACTGTCCCATCAAACAGTCCCAGGGCAGGTACAGCAAGCGTTAGATACAGAGTAAAGCTCTCTCTGCACTGTCCCATCAAACACTCCAGGGCAGGTACAGCACAGGTTAGATACAGAGTAAAGCTCCCTCTGCACTGTCCCATCAAACACTCCCAGGGCAGGTACAACACGGGTCAGATACAGAGTAAAGCTCCCTCTACAATGTCCCATCAAACACTCCCAGGGCAGGAACAGCACTGGTCAGATACAGAGTAAAGCTCCCTCTGCACTGTCCCATCAAACACTCCTAGGGCAGGTGCAGCATGGGTTAGATACAGAGTAAAGCTCCCTCTGCACTGTCCCATCAAACACTCCCAGGGCAGCTACAGCACGGGTTAGATACAGAGTAAAGCTCTCTCTGCACTGTCCCATGAAACACTACCAGGGCAGGTACAGCACGGGTTATATATAGAGTAAAGCTCCCCCTACACTGTCCCATCAAACACTACCAGGGCAGGTACAGCACAGGTCAGATACAGAGTAAAGCTCCCTCTACACTGTCCCATCAAACACTCCCAGGGCAGTTTAGCATAGCTTAGATACAGAGTAAAGCTCCCTCTACACTGTTCCTCAAACACTCCCAGGGCAGCTACAGCACGGGTTAGATACAGAGTAAAGCTCCCTCTGCACTGTCCCATCAAACAGTCCCAGGGCAGGTACAGCACGGGTTAGATACAGAGTAAAGCTCCCTCTACACTGTCTCATTAAACACTCCCAAGGCAGGTACAGCATGCGTTAGATACAGAGTAAAGCTCCCTCGACACTGTCCCATCAAACACTCCCAGGGCAGGTACAGCATGGGTCAGATACAGAGTAAAGCTCCCTCTGCACTGTCCCATCAAACACTCCCAGGGCAGCTACAGCACGGGTCAGATACAGAGTAAAGCTCCCTCTGCACTGTCCCATCAAACACTCCCAGGGCAGGTACAGCACTGGTTAGATACAGAGTAAAGCTCCCTCTACAGTGTCCCATCAAACACTCCCAGGGCAGGTACAGCACGGGTTTGATACAGAGTAAAGCTCCCTCAATGCTGTCCCATCTAACACTGCCAGGGCAGGGAAAGCACTGGTTAGATACAGAGTAAAGCCCCCTCTATACTGTCCCATCAAACACTCCCAGGACAGGTACAGCACAGGTTAGATACAGCGTAAAACTCTCTCTACACTGTCCCAACAAACAGTCCCAGGCAGGTACACCACGGGTTATAAATAGGGTAAAGCTCCCTCTACACTGTCTCATCAAACAGTCCCAGGGCAGGTACAGAACAGGTTTGATACAGAGCAAACTCTCTCTGCACTGTCCCATCAAACAGTCCCAGGCAGGTACACCACGGGTTATAAACAGGGTAAAGCTCCCTCTACACTGTCCCATCAAACACTCCCAGGGCAGGTACAGCACAGGTTCGATACAGAGTAAAGCTCCCTCTGCATTGTCCCTCCAAACACTCCCAGGGCAGGTACAGCATGGGTTAGATACAGAGTAAAGCTCCCTGTACACTGTCCCATCAAA